>JAAEAF010002743.1:0-57767 GCA_011037195.1 Triatoma infestans | reverse complement strand
GCGCCCCTCGCTTAATTAATTGTTGAGCTTTTTTATAAAACTGATACGGTGAAAGTTCTGTTTTTGTGAGATATAACATTTAGAGTGATAAAGTGAACTTTCTGCTTGACGAGTCACAAAAGCCAGTGTACAGCTTTGTGGCTGTTTGGTCAGCGAGTGGTCTCCTGCGTCCACGTTCGCCGGGGCTGGACACCAGACAGAGTTTGGAAGTGAAGTTGCACCATTTCTGTCTGGGCTAAAGGGAGATATTCACTTGTAGAGGGGACGGAGGGCACCAAACCGCTCTTTTCAGAGCGAGGGCGTAAGCTTCGGCTTGAGCCCACTGTACATATTGTAAATAGTTTTTTAATTGTAAATAGTAAAGTATTAAGCACTAAGATAAATGACGAGCACACCGAAAAGAGCTAGATCGTCTAGTCCTTTCTCGGACATAGAAATGACGCCACCTTGCCTAAAAGGCATAACAGGTGGTATCCGTAAAAAGTTATTTAAAGACGAGCAACCGCAGGTTGCGAAAACTGTTAGAAAGGTCAAAGAGACCATAATTGACGAAGTAGGTCCTACTGAAGCGAAAGACCTACCCGAGAATTTTAAAGCTGATTGCAATGAGAGTAGGATCGCAAATGGGTATGTGACCGGTGATCCCCTCTTGAGAGCGAGCGAGATAGAGCTCGAAATAATGTCCTACTGCCAGGACCCTTCGGTCAAAATAAGCAAGAGTAACACCTTGTTTATAACAAGAAAAGTCAAGGAAGTGACGGCCCTCGTAAATGAGATGGCCACTCGTGTCGCTCGGCTTGAGGGTAAACTCGCTGCGGCAGACAATGAGACAATGAAAAAGCAGCAAGCCTTGGAGATGGCAGTGCTCTGCATTTTGGAGAACACTGACCAGATCAAGGCTGATACGACGAAATTGTCCATGTCGCCGCTTGAGGCCCGTAGGCCGACAAGAGAACGCAAAGGCGCGGTCGAGACGAAGAAAAAAGTCACCGCTAGACCGTCATCCGCAACGGCTTTTTCCTATGCGGAAGCGGTGGCTAAAGGAAGCCAGCCTGAGGGAAAGCAGGCTAAGACTAAGTCGAAGACTATGTCTAAGACAACGTCTACAAAAAGGCAGGAAAAGAAAAAGCAGCCTAAAAAGGCAGTAAAGCAGCCACTGCCTAAGAAAAAGCATGTGGTCCTGATCAGGCCACAAGACGAGCAGGCAGTGCAGACCAGTGATGAGACTAAAGAAATCTTGAAGGGCAGTCTTAACCCTTCTGAGGAAGGCTGGCAGGTCGTATCCCTCCGACGAGCCAGGAATAAGACACTCCTAGTTGAAACAGGAGGCCCAGAGCAAGCGCAGGCCTTGCTAAATAATGAAAAATTGCGGAACGCTGGTCTACACGCTGAGCTGCCTAAGAAGCGGCTTCCAAAAATGATTATTTTCGACGTGCCTAGCGATCTCGACGACGCGAAAATAATGAAAGCCATATACGACCAGAATTTGGGATCAGTTTTGCCAAAACCTGAGTTCCAGGACTCCTTTCGGGTGTTGGCCAAGTCGGGTAAGAGCAGAAATGGTTTGCAGAATTGGGTAGTAGAAGTCACGTCTAAAATGCGTGAACTTCTAAAGACAGGAACCCTGAGTCGTGACAGGGTATACATAGAGTGGAGTCGTTGTAAGGTTATGGACCATAATCAGGCGTCACGCTGTTATAAGTGTCAAATATATGGGCACGTGGCAAAGTACTGCAAGGAGAGCGATCTCACTTGCGGACACTGTGCCACAAAAGGACATAGCTATGACAAGTGCCCAAATAAAGCCGAGTCCCCGGCATGTGCCGCCTGTAAGGCATTCCATAAGCCGCACAACCACTCCGTAAAGAGCAAAAAATGCCCAGCTTACCAGAATGCCTTAGACCGACAACTGGCCAGCACAGACTATGGCAGAAGTCCATAATAACACGGCAACAGGCCTGAGAGTGTTGCAGCTAAATGCGCAACGCTCAAAAACAGTAATGGCAGAAGCACGAGAGCTCATCTATTCAAAGGGCATAGATGTTGCACTAATCCAGGAGCCCTATACGTTCAAAGCGAGCGTCAAGGGTCTGGGATTGCGGCATCGTATCATTCACGCTTCATGTGACGGATGGATTTGGACTGCAGTGGCGGTGTGCAATCCAGACATCACTCTATTGCGTCTTCCTCAGTACAGCACCAGTCATTGTACCTGCGTGCTGTTAACTGCGGCAAATGGCGTTGAGTTGATGCTGGTGAGTTTGTATTGCCAACCATCGGGCGATGCAACAACAGCTACTGCTCATCTAGGTCGGCTCATAAGAGAAAACAGAGGAAAAAAGATTATTGTGGCTGCTGACATAAATGCATGGTCACCCATGTGGCACGATGACGCACTGGACGATAGAGGCAGACACTTTGAGGAGTGTTTTGTCGCTAATGATCTATGTGTGGTCAACGAGCCCGGACATAAGAAACTTTTGCTGGAAATGGAAACTGCGCGGAGCATAACCATGATGTAACCTTGTGTACAGCTTCGGCTGTTGACAGGGTGCATGGTTGGAGGGTGGTTGACTGGGTAACTGGTGATCACAGGGCGATACTTTTTGAAGTTGCCTGGGACGCCAGGCCGTGCGCCACCTTCGAGGGTCTAGAAAGATTCTCAGTCAAATGTGTTGACTGGGAAAGATACAAGACACTCCTCCAGCGCAGAATAGACACGCTAAATGTCCAAGGGGATACCATTGATGGTGTCGATATAGCGGTCACGGAGCTGACGGAGGCAGTAGCTGACACGAGTGGGGAAGTGCTAAAGAAAATACCCACAAGTCGCACACGCCGTGTTCCTTGGTGGACACGGGAGCTGACTGTGGCCAAGAAAGACGTCGCAAAGAGGCGTAGAAGGTACCAACGGGAAAGGAATGAGGGATCCCGTCAAAGATATATAGATGAGTATCGAGATGCTCGGAAAAGATATAAAAAGATGGTGTATCAGGCCAAGACTTCTAGCTGGCGGGAGTTAGTGGAGTCAGAAGGCAATAACGATCCGTGGGGCATCATATACAAGGTGCAAACTCGAAAAATAAGGACCGACCTGGTACTCGCTAGTCTAAATATAGACGGAGTGCCGGGTGCTGGTTCCTGGCAGCAATCAACAGAGCATTTGTTGAAAGTGCTTCTTCCTGAGGATTGTCCTTCGGACGACACGCAATTGCAAAAAGGTCGTCGCGAAGCAGCATACGAGTCACCAGCTCTCACGGACTCCATCGCAGAATTTGATATATTCGATATTAAGTATGTTATTGGAGAGATTAAAAATAAAAAGGCTCCCGGCATAGATATGATAAATGGAGAAATTGTCCGGAAGAATGAGGACGTATTAAGCCAATACCTGCTTGACCTTTTCAATGGATGCCTGAGATTGGGATACTTTCCCACTCAATGGAAAACAGGGCTTGTTAAAGTTTTATATAAAGGATCAAACAAGCCCGTGAATGATGCAAAGTCGTATCGATTGATACAACTCCTGCCCGTTTTCGGGAAACTGCTGGAGAAACTGATTATAATGAGATTAAAAAGCTTTATCAGTTTCAGTCCCAACCATTATGGTTTTGTATCGGGAAGATCGACGACAGATGCCATCATGAAAATCCTTGAATTGGTGCGTGGCAGTGGGCACAAGTACGTTCTCACAGTATTCCTGGACATAGCTGGGGCCTTCGATAATGTCTGGTGGCCGACTGTTTTGGAGTCACTAAGAAGACGAGATTGTCCACCATGTCTTCTAAAACTAATACAAAGCTACCTTACCCAGAGGGTAGCGATGTTAGTGACTCAAGCCGGCGAGGTCTCACGACCAATAACTAAAGGTTGTCCGCAGGGCTCGGTGGTGGGTCCGTTCCTGTGGAACCTAGTGATGGAAGAGCTGTTGAAACAGACTGATAAATTGGATTACTGTGACTCGGTTGCATACGCTGATGACCTAGCAATAGTTGTCCATGGAGATTCTCGGAGGGAGATAGAGGAGCGTGCTTGCACAGCTGTGTCTCTAATAAAAAGATGGTGTCAAGGGGAAAAGCTGCAGATTTCGTTTGAGAAGTCGAAAGTGATGCTCATGAAAGGCAAGCTTCATCCCAGTCGTCCACCTTGGATCCGGGTGGACGAACAAAGAATAGTCCACGTAACCCAGTTCGAGTATCTGGGCGTGCTCCTGGATTGGAAGCTTTCTTTTAAGCCCCATATTCAGCGAGTCGCCTCTAGATGCCTAAACTTATACCAGGGGATCAAAAGAGTAGCCCGTGGAGAGTGGGGGCTGAAGACTGGTGTGGCTCTGACCATCTACAGGGGCGTGATCGAGAATGTCGCAACGTACGCATCTGCCTGTTGGGCTGAAAAGCTGGACATGCAGTCGTACCGCGGCATTCTATTAAGAATGCAAAGAGCTATATTATGCTCAGTGACTAGGGCCTATGCGACGACGTCCACGGCCTCCTTACCGGTGGTCGCTGGAGTGTTGCCGCTTGATCTCCAAGCAGAGATGAGGGCCCTAAGATATAGATACCAAAAGAAGGGCATGATCGTCCTTGATGGTCGGGAGTTGTCTAGTCAGATGCCTCCCGCTCTCGTAAAGAAAACGATCCGAGAGTATGAGATAGGGAAGTGGCAAAGACGCTGGGATGAGGCAGAGACAGGAAGAACTACTTATGAGTTCTTTCCAAATCTGCATCACAGACTATCGATGCGATGGCTGCGGCTTTCCCAGACCGTAACACAATATTTCACGGGGCACGGGGAGTTCAATTCCAGGCTCTTCGACTTGGGATTGAAAGATTCCCCAAATTGTGAATGCGGTCAGCAGGACACGGTGCATCACGTTCTCTTCCGGTGTCCTCTCCTCGACGAGGCTAGAATCCATATGGAATTCAAGCTGATAAGTAGGGGGGAGAACTGGCCGGGAGAATGTAAAGAGCTGGTAACGAATGCAAGGAATTTCGAAGACTTTGTCGAGTTCGCTCAAGAAGTTGCAGTGATAAGAAGGACTAGACGCATAAGTAGAGGTCCGCCTCCCCGTGGCAGGGACGGGAACTTATCTACCTAAGTAGATGAGGCTAAGTGACCATAGGCACCGGTTTTGGCGCTACGCGCTAGGTACGGTGGCTAAGAGTGTGTGTAATAATAATGCCTCATATTTCCCGGGTTAGAATAGGCCTAAGATATTCTTTAAGTCGTAAGAGGCGACTTAAAGAAAAGCCCCGTGTAAGTCCCGGGTTAGAATAGGCCTAAGGTATTCCCTGCCGGTCGTAGGAGGCGACTAAAAGTGAACTTAACTTCCCCTTCCTTTCCTTTCCTTTCCTATTGTTTGTGTTTTTGTTTTGTTTTATCCTATCCTATAACCTCGCTATGCCCTCGTTCCGCTCCTTCATCGGGTAGGTAGGTCGCGTCGCGGCAATTGTGTAGGTGGCTAGAGTAGGGCAGAGTTCGGGTTGGTAGGGTGGCGGGGTGGGCGCTGGCTGGGGAGGTATCCATTTTTTTTTCTTTTTTAATAAAAATTCCTCTCTTTCTCTGGTGGTGGGGGTGTCCTCGCACCGTGTCTATGTGTAAGTGGCTAGGAGGAGCCACTTTGATTCTCTTCGGAGGTTTGGAGAAGAGCTGCGGAGGGTGAGAGAAGATAAGAAAGAAAGTGAGGAGATGCTGGTGCAGAGAGAGCGGCAGCGAAATGTGGAGGTGGATGGCAAGTTGCAGCTGTTATGGAGCTAATGAATAGGACGGTTCAGGAGGCAACCCAAGAAGTAGTGGGTGAGGGGTAGGGGAAAAGGTTGTGGATGAGTTGAGGAAGGTAGAATAATTGGTGAAGATAGAAGAGGGATTAAAGGTTGAGGAGTTAAGGAGGATAGTGGCGAGTGAGAGAAGTAGAATTGTAGAGGAGGTTAGAGGTGCTTAAGGGGAAGTGAGAATGGACATGGTGGGGGATGAGGGATCTATAGGGGGGTGGTAGGAGGTGGTTGAGAAAGGGAAGAAAGGTGGAGTTGAAAGGTGTCCTTTTGGTGGTGGTGGAGGTGCCCAAAGAAATAGGAAGGAAGGAGGCGAGGGAGGTCTTGGAAACCTGTTTGGATCCTAAATTGGGCAAGGTAAGGGTGAGGGGAGTTAAAAGGCAGGGAAAAGATTTTGTCCTTGAGCTTCATGATAATACTAATGGGGGTAAATTGAGGGAGAAGGTAGGGTTGGGTCAAAAAGGTTTTAGGGTAGACGGAGAGCCGAGGCTGAATGATCCAAGAATCATAATCTATGGCGTGGATAGACAGTTAACGGAGGGGGAATTAGTAGGCGCGGTGAGGTCCAGAAACGAGTGGGTATGGGAGGGAATGAATGAGGAAGAGTTCAAGAAGGAATTTAGCCCCGCCATAAAATCCGCCGGTGGTTGCTAGTGTGTTGCCGCTTGATCTCCTTGTGGAGATGAGCCCTTACCCATAAGTATAAAAAAGGGGTAATGATTGTCCTTGATGGTGAGGAACTGCTCAGTCAGACGCCTCCTGCTCTTGCAAAGAAAAAGATCCGAGAGTACGAGATTGGAAAGTGGCAAAGACGCTTGGATGAGGCAGAGACAGGGGGAATCGCTTATGAGTTCTTCCCAAATCTGCATCACAGACTGTCGATTCGATGGCTGGAGCTGTCCCAATCCATAACGCAATATTTCACGGACCATGGGGAGTTCAATTCTAAGCTCCATGAGCGGGGTTTGAAAGATTCCCCGAATTGCGAATGCGGTGAACGGGACACTGTGTCTATGTTCTCTTCTTAGTGCCTATGTTCACGTTCCCTTCCGGTGTCCTCTCCTCGACGAGGCAAGAATCCACATGGAATTCAAGCTAAAAAGGAGGGGAGAGAACTGGCCGGGAGATTGTAAAGAGTTAATGAGAAGTGCTAGCAATTTTAAAGACTTTGTCGAGTTTGCTCGTGAAGTTGCGGTAATGCGCCGGACTAGATGGATATGTAGCGGTTCGCCTTCATGTGGCAGGGATGGAAATTTGCCTACTATGTAGGCAAGGCTAAGTGACCATAGGCACCGGTTTGGCGCTATGCGCTAGATACGGTAGGTAAGAGTGTGCTCAATTTTGAAATTTTTGCCTCATATTCGCTGCAGTCATAAAGAATGTGGTATACGTTCTGAACCGTTGCACTATCATCACATGGGCAAGCATTTGACGTGATTATTTTAAACCGTTGTCACCCATCATTATCTGAGTGAGGGTATAGGATATCCCCGATAGGAGACTTGCTAGTGTGCTTTATTTCGAGAAAAATCTCTGAAGTGTATGTATATCTGTAAGTATGAACAGTACAGCGAAAAATCGCAGAAAGTTTAAACTTGACATACCGTTTGGATATCACAGTAGGATCCGACAGGAAGATATCTATCAAAATATCTTAACCGGAAGTACCACTTTACTGAATGGACTTTTCACTTTTTTGTGATTTTCTCAAAAAACGGCTCCACCAGTTAATTTCCTGAAAAAATTCATTTAAGTTGGTTTTATGTTTCCTCTAAAGTGCTATTTTAGCTTATTCCACTCCTCCATCTAAATGATATTAATCTAGTATTTTCTTCATCTAATTAATGATGTTGCCAAAATTCCGAGTTTGAAAAAAAAATCGGTTGAACGAAACTACGTATTTACTGAAGTCTAAGTAGTTTTCTCCTATTTTCTCCGTAAAAACACGATGGATTTCATTGAATTCTGTATAATAAACAGAGGCCTATCACTTTTTTGCTCCACAAACTTCTTTCCGAGAAAGCTCATTGAAGGTGGTTTTGGCAATGGGGTAAGGTAAAGCCTTCCTTAAATATGTGCCTTTATAAAGCTTAGGTTCAACCATTCATAAACCAGGGTAATCCGGAAAGTAAGTTTACAAGGCGCGTTGCTCTTGCAGAGAAATGTTCTTTTCAAAGTTGGTAACACTTCTGTGTAGCGGAAAGCCAGCTGAGCAGTGCCGAACTTTAGTAGCTTCCCAAGGGCGGAACCCTCTAACGAAACTTCGCTACCTGAATACACAGGCCATGAGCGCTGACGCGATTCATTGCGAAATTATTTCAGTTTATTGGGAGGACGTTATGTCACGACAACATGTAAGGAAATAAGTTCTTCCATTCATAAAGTACATTCATCCATCAAGCCTCCGTGGTGACTGATAAGCTGGTGCAAAAATAGAAGAGAATCTTTGTTCTGATTGCCGTTCGACAGTCGATGACTTGCACGAACTTTGTCCCGAAATTTCACGAACTGTTGTTCAGAAAATCGTGAGTTATCTACTGGGATATCACAAGTTGTGTGCGAGATAGGTGCTGAAGATGCTTACTAAAGAACACAAAAATCAACAGAGTCAGAGCCGCGCAGATTTTCTTGAGTGTTCCGAGACTGAAGCCGAGACTTTTCTCAACTCTATAGTTACGAGAGATGAAACTTGGGGTTATGAAACATACCCCTGAGAGAAAACGACAATCAATGCAGTGGTGCCATACCTATTCTCCTTTAGCAACAATAATCTCTCCGAAACAACAAAAATCTCAGAAATCAATTCAAAAAATCATGGCGACAGTTTTCTGAGACAGAAAAGCGGTTCTGCTCGTCGAATTTTTCTAGAAAGTTGAAATAATCAACGCTGCAAGATATTGTGAGACCTTCAAAAAACTTCACAGAGCCATAAAAAACAAACGATGTGGGATGATGACGTCTTCATGACCGTCCGCACGGCTCGTGCAACCACACTTGATTGGGATGTTTTAAACCATCACCCTCACGGCCCTAATCTCGCACCTGGCCACTATCATCTGTTCACTAAATTGAAGGAACATCTGGGTGGAAAACACTTTTCCGATGATGACGAGATAAAAATAGAATTGAAGAACTGGCTAAAAGCCATGGCGGGAGACCTCTGTGGCACAGGAATGAAAAAACTCGTCCCACGGTTGACAAAATGTATTGAAAAAAAAAACTTCAATTGAACGAAATCATCGATTTCGATAATCCCCTCCTAGTCCACGCTCAGTTACCCCCTCCCGGAACATAGCATCCAATCTGATGACTCTATTTTCTCCCCCCATTCCTTAATCTAATATTCAAACAGATGACTCCATTTACTTTTCAGCCTCTAAATTAAGAATAGATGTGTACGTTGAAAACTGCAGCTAGCATGTTGTAGCACCAATGAGCACGATTGTAGCTGAATGGTTATGGTGATGCACTTCCCGTCATAAAGATTGTAGGATCGAATCACAGGTAAGATAAGTTTTTTTTCTTATTAAAAACAATTAATTCCCCTCTCGCCAAGAGTAAGGTGATGATGGCCAGGGGTGTGGAAGTTAAGAATAGAAATGTACGTTGTAAATTATAATTGAGAGGCGAGGACCATTGTGGCCGACTGGTTTTTTTTAAGGTGATTGAGTTCCAACATGAAGATTGTAAGATCGAATCCCAGTTAATAATTAATTAAAAGTTTTTCTCATTAAAATAAAATAAAGAGTACTACAAGGAGACCTTGAAAATAAGCTTTTCGTAAAAATCGTACAACCGGAAATGCCACTTTACTAAATAGATTTTTTCAGTTTTTTGTGATGTTCTCGAAATTAGCTCCAACGCATTTCTTTAAAATTTATATATATATATCAACTACACACACAAATATCTACAACTTTTATTTTGAAACATTTCTCCGGAAAAATTCATTTAAGAGCACTTTTGTGGCAGGGGTGGGATTAGGTTTTCCTCTAAGGTGCTATTTCAGTTTATTACACAATTCTATCATCTAAATAATATTAATTAGAATTAAATATGTTGTTGCAAATCCGAGTTAAAAAAAAAAAAAATGGGATCACCGGAAGTGCGTTTATATTAAAACGTATTTTACTGTTTCACTATTTTTTCTAAAACGGCTCAAACGACTTTCTTTAAACTACAAATATGTTCTACACATATAAAGAGCTACAATCTTATTTGAAATATTTCTTCTTTTATTTTCTTTCATTTCCTAATTTAATCACTTTATTATTATTTATAATTTCAACAAAATAATTATTAGATTTAATCGTTGGAAACACTGTTATAAAACTTGAGTGCTAACATCGTTTGATCGATAAATATAGAACGTAGTGAAAAACTGCTAGACGTTATCATCCTTTTGGTTTTTAAAAGTCTTCGAAATAAAATTTAAAAAAAAAAACAGCTGTTGTAAGTAGAATATTTATATATTTAATTATTTTTTATGAAGTTTTGATCAATCATTAAAATAATTATTAAAAAAGTGGCTATTCGTAAACACCTTATATTTGATTTGTTGAGTTGCAATTACATTGCATGTTGCGTTTTGTTTTGAGGTTCTCAAAGTGCGAAAAAACTATTTTTCAGTGAATTATCTCTACGTATGATAGGTTTGGTCAAAAATTTATCAACCAGAATTGCTATTCTACTGAATGTTTTTTTTTGCGATTTTTTTTCGAAAACTGCTCCAAAGATTTTCTTCAAACTTTGTATAATTATCTGTACAATAAATACTTGAGTATTTGAAACATTTCTTCATAAATAATGTGTTGGAGATTCTGGGGGAATTAAATTAGATTAGATTCGAACAGGGAGGGCGACCTACATTAAGAGGTCTATTGTGGATCCCCTAAAATTATAGCACATCCCTCAGCTTCCCCCTCTTAGAAATCAGGCCTAGCAAAGCTGAAAGCGGCTCCATCATGAAGCTCATGGCTTCGGGAATGCTTTTTCCCAGTTGAAGAAACCTTGTCCTCGCCAGGCCTGCACACTCACAAAGTATGTGTGCCCTGAGTTTCCTCCTTAGTCTTGCAGAATGGGCATAACGCAAGTTACAAGTGGTGCATGTGCCTATTCAGCCTACAATACCCTGTTAATACACCCACTATTAAGCCTTATATCCTTTCGGCTATGACTCAGTAGATCCCTGTAAATTTAGGCAAAAAATATCTCTTGATAAAGAGTTTTGCCTACCTCTGTCTTGGTGTTCTCTCCCACCAATGCAGACGCTAGACTTCTATCCAACCCTGGATAGAAGTTTGAATTAGGCTCTTAGACAACCCGCAGAAGGGTTCTGGACCTATAAAGGTATCCTTCGAACCCTCCCTCGCTAGGGAATCCGCCCTCTCATTGCCCAGAAACCCCCATGTTCCGGCACCCATGCGAGTGTCAGCTTGTTCCGAGCACCCACCTCGGTTAGAGCAGTTAGGCTATCCCACACCAGTCTCGAGACTATTTGGTGTGAAGAAAATGCCTTCAGGGCTGCCTGACTGTCGGAGTATATGGCCACTCTCCTACCCTGTAAGCCTTACCTTATAATCTCCTTAGCGCAGAGTTGTAACGCCACGACTTCAGCCTGAAAGACAGTGGCGTACTTCCCTAGGCTGGCCTTAATCTTGACATTAGGCCTGCCTTAAGCCCTCGTGCGTTGGTCTAGTGGCTAGCGCACTCGCCTTTCATGGGAGTATTCAGGGTTCGATTCCTGCTGGGCAAAGTCGGTGTTGACCCATCATCGTGATGAAAAGTAGGAAGATACAGTTAGTAGCGCCCTAGGTAGTGAAGGCCGGAACTAAACGGCGTGGGAACTGCGGCGTGCTTACCACACGTCCCCCAATACAAATCGCCTTCTGGCAAGCCTTGGCCCTTCATGGGCTGTAACGCCATAGGGTTTTAGGCGTGCCCCATAGACCCCCAACTCCGACCCCAGCCAGAATTTTTGAGCCGTCTGTATAATCTGGGGGAATAGTAACATTAATTTCTTTAAAGTACTGCTTCAAGTACGATGATATATGGTTTTAACACCTAGTTCGTTTATCCAAAAGTGTGAATTTTCTAGAAAACAGCAATAGCGATTTTTTTTTAAAACTTACTGCGCTAACTGCACACAGATATAGGCCTGCAACTGTTATTTGAAAAATGTTTGTCCAAAAAAAAAAAATCTGGTGTGAAACACTCACAAACACTTACTCCAGTTTTCAAAATTGTGTTTAACATATTTTATTGTTAGAGTATACCAAGTTTAATTGAAATTTGTCGATGTTTTTATGGAGTAAATTGCAAAAATTGAAAAAAAAACTGTTCAGTAAAGATGCACTTCCGGTTTACTAATTTTCTTGAAACTATTTATTTCTAATTAATTTTGTTTTATTTAAATAATAAAAGTTGTAGCTCTTTGTATGTGTAGTTGAGGTAGTAAGTTTCAAGAAAATCGTTTGAGCCATTTTGAGAAAATCGCCAAAAAAAAAGTAAAACAAAAACTAGTAAAGTTACATTCGGTTAAGGAATTTTGACAGATAACCTACTGTCGGATCCCAAGGTGATGTCTAAGCGAAATATCAAGTTTGAACTTTCTACGGTTTCTACACAGACTATTTATAAAAACAACTTTCTTGGACTCAGGGAACCTCAAAATGGATGTTTTCGGTGAAACCTCGATATCAAAAATTTGACACGATCAAAATACTTCCTCTTACTAGGAGGAGTGTTTTACACCAGTTATTGTTTGTTTTAGAAAGCAAAAAAAAATATTTGGGTGATGGAAGAGCCTGAGGAGAGAGGTTCTCTGCTTGCTGGTGAACGTACAACGCTAGTTTCACTAAAAGAGTTTTTCGATTTCTTGTATATTGCATATCGCATCAGTCAAGAACTCTGTGATAAAGATAAAGATAAGTATGTTTATTATATTGCATAGTATCTCTATAAATATCTTGGTTAATTAAATATTTATTTATACTCTGAAGAGCTTCTAAAATGGAGCAGCTATAATTATGGCAAGAAGTGATGATGCTGTTCAATTAAAATTAATAAAACACACCACAGCTTCGCTTGTATTTACAAGTATATTTTGCGATCACTGTAAGAGGTGAATAAGCGAAGAATAGACGAGCAATGGCGATTTACAACTCTTATTTGTTCCAACAGCCCCTACTGTACTACTTCCGCTCAAGGGAAGAAGCGATCTATAACGCGAAGTTCCTATCGGGTAATAATGTGATGAACAGAAACCAAAATTAAAATTATTTAAAACAAAAAAAATAGCCAATGGTTTTCAGAAAACAGATTTAAATTCAGGGGAATGCATTTAAAGTGAATCTTTATCTATTATACAGAACGTTTATATGATCAATTCACTGCTTGTGATCAGTGTGGTATCCATGCAGGGAATCCACATGGGTTTAAAAAATAATTTATTCTCCATAATTAATAATTACGAGGGTCATTCTCAATAAGTAACGAGACAAATCGCTGTAGCTCAGAAACGGTTTGTTTAATCAATACAATAGTTTCAGTGTGTCAAGTTGGCATCCTTGTACTTAGTTTCTCATCAGCTGTTCTAGAGTATTTGGTAAGCATAACCTCAAATGTATTCAGTTAACAATGGCGAGTCCGCTCGATCATTGCACCTCGGAAGGACAACGCTCAGTGATTAGATTTTTAGTTGCAGAGGATATCAAAGTTAATGAAATCCACGAAAAATGTTGAAAGTGTACGGGAATAATTATTTGAACCGTTCAAACGTTTACAAATGGGTAGAATAGTTTAAAAGTGGCCGTGCAAGTGTCTGTGACGAGCAATGATGTGGACGACTGGTGGAAGTGGCAACTTTACACGTTAATTCATGACAATAGGCATATTACTGTTGAACTGATAGCTGAACAAGTGCACGCGAGTGTTGGAACTGTCCATAACATTATTCAGAATAAGCTGCAGTACAAGAAAACTTGTGCGAAATGGGTTCCAAGACAAGTTACGGACGCCTACAAAGAAAGTGGGGTGGGAGATCCTTCATCATCCCCCTACAGCCCCGACCTCACCCCATTGGACTTCTATTTGTTTGGACTCTATTAGAGGCTCTCTACGTGGGAAACATTTTCAATCCAATGAAGAAGCTAAAACATCAGTGGCAAAATTGGCTTCGGAATGAACCCAAAGAATTTTATGCCAGAGGCATATACAACAATTAGAAGAACGATGGGACAAGTGTATAAATGTTGAAAAGTATCCAAAGTTTTTCTATTGATTAAATGAATCATTTTGTGCTACAGCGATTTGTCTCGTTACTTATTGAATGAACCTCATATATTCATGCCATTAGTTTTTTTATCACAACCCCTAAAACAAAAGGTGCTTAAATGCAGTTTGAAATTTTCACTTTACGAACAAATTAAAAGTTGTTATTGAGATATTGAATTATATATATAACTTTAAGTATATTCATTATTTAGAGATAATGTTGTATTAAAAAAACGAATTGGATGGGATGAACTGCGTGAAAATGAACTAGTAGCAAGATTATTGAGCGTAGCCAGATCTGATTTGAAGACAGTTACTCTTGGCAGGACAGAACCTCAAACAAAAAATGGATCAAATAAAACGCCTACATGTACGGATGTTTGTAATTGCCAAGATTGTCTTTATGAATTTTACGAATCAGAGGAAGGTATTTGTTATTAATAAATATATTTTCATCTATTATACAGAATGTTTATAATATTAATTTAAAACAAACATACAAACAAACAAAAAATGTTCATCCTAGGTGTATGGTCTTACAGTTCAACAGAAGAATGTAAAAACAATGAACAACCAGTAGGCGGTCTTAGAGTGAAAATAAATCGTAAAAACCATCATTGGAAACGCCGTTCAGCCGCCAAACAATCTTCCACAAATAAAATCCCATTGATAAAATGGGTAAGCAATGTGCTTGCTTCAATGGCATCCGAGATAATTGATGAAGGTATTCTAGATTCTGTCCTACCATTTATTGTACCCAATGCTTGTTCATTTCTCAAAACAACCGGAAATAATGATAGTTCTAAAAGAATGATATCAGATAAAGAAAATCAAATCATGAATCGAGAGAACATCATTGATTTAATGAAAGAGTAAGTAAATAATACTAATAATAATTTATCTTTATTATGGCTTCCTTTTTTGAATAAATAGACATACACCTGGTCCTTACACCGTAAAGTCAATGAAATATATATTTTACAGAATCATAATATCTGTACAAATTCCGTTAGAATATAAAATTATTTAACAAAGTAAAAAGGAAAGAATTAATTGTAAGAATAAAGCTATTAATTTTATAACATCAAATATAATTTAACTCTTTAATTAAATGGTAATTATTCTTAAAAGGAATTTAACCTGAAATTATTGTTTAATAAAAAACAAAAAAGTAATAGAATTAATAATCTATATTTAGTATCTCATAATAATAATCTATCTAGTAATATTCTAGATTATTAATTATAATAATAAATCTAAATAATCTTATTATCTAAGATTTATTATTATTAGATAATCTTGTTATCTAATAATAATAATTTAGTTGAAATATGTATATATTTTGCTAAGAAATAAACATCATATTATTATTATTATTATTATTATTATTATTATTATAATAATCTAGATTTATAATTTTTTTATTTTAAATTTTCACTAAAAATCCGTTTCGGTTTACTAAAACCGAATGTTTTAGCATACTAGTATACTAGTATGCTAAATCAGCATACTAAAACACAACAACATAAGGCAGTATAATCCACATAGATATTATTTCAAAAATTTAACTTTTTCAACAATCGAATTTAAAAAACTGCATATTTTAAACTACCATAATAAAGCATACAAGATGAGTTTTGATAAATTTGTGGACAAATATATCAGTATTATATTAGATATATGCAATAGATATTTTTTATTTTCCAATGTAACTACTATTTTAACTTCTTTACAGATAATGTACTATTCATCTAATTTATAAAATAACTTTTGATAATGGCTAGTAAAAAGCCGAAACTTACGTAAAGGAAAAGACAGAATGTTAAATATTAACATTTAAATAAAAAGGATTTAAAAAGGCTGTAAATTGGTTCATAGTTTTTTTATTGTAATAAAACACAAAACTTTTCTCAAGTTTCGGTTTATATTTTTAAATAAACCAAAATTTACATAAATAATAGATGTCTTAGTAAATATGGTTTGGACTTAATAATGAATTAGTTTTTAACATATCAATTAAATTAATTAAAACTTTAGGGATTCATGTCGCACACATGTCCAATTGATCTATACAATAATAAACTTCAATAGACAATATTTTAAGTTTAATTTCATTACTAGATTAATTTAAATAAATAGAGTTTCGTTTGTTTTAGAAGAAAATAGTGTAGTTAAATATTTATTTAACATTTTTCATTTTACATAATTTATTTATATTATATTTATATAATTATAAATGGAAGAATAGTTTTACACTATTTACAAAAAAATATCTTAATTTATTTCTCAATGATAACATCAATTTTTTGTCGTTTAGATATCTTAGAGTGCAGTTTGGTTTTTGCAATTTTCACTTTACAAACAAATAAAAAATTGTTATTGAGATACTGAATTATACATAAGTTTACATCTGTTCATTATTTAGAGATAATGTTGTATTAAAAAAAAACGAAATGGAGAAATTCTCTATTTCGTTACAATTAAAGTAAATTTTTCATTTATTGCCCAAGTCTTTCTCCCAAGTCTTTGTACAAAAACGGTTTCTTTTCAATCACCTTTTTGATAAAAAAAAAGTTATATAGAGTTCGTAGGTATTACCTATTATTATCTTGAGGTATTCTCTCCACCTAATCTAACCATTTCAATCTTCCTTGATTTCCAGGCATCGTTTACATATTTTGGGCAGAATATTTTTCTGAGCTTTCCCAAACTCTTTAGAATCCTTTAGTTTTCTATGCTCACTAACCATGTTCCGCTGAGACATATGTATATGATTTTCTTATAGCTTTGTAAGTTATTATCTTAAATCGTAGGGCCTTTTGAATTGAAAAACTGTTATATTTTATAATTCCTTTTATTATTTTTAAAAATTCTTACACTTTACAAAATTAAAAAGAACATATTTATATATTTACAGCAACGAAATAGATATACAAGTTTGCGATGAAGTGAAAAAATCAACAAAAATATTCAAATGTCCTCAAGGATTACTTCTGAAAAAGATGAAATATTTTGCTGGAGTCACTGCAGGTAATTTTTTTTTTTTATTATTATTATAACATGGAAATATGCAACTTATTTTTCATTTTGTTAGAAGCAAAAACCATTTTATTCCATTATTTCTGGAAATAGGTCTTGCAAAAGTTAGGGAATATCACCATATGAGATGAACGGACAATATGATTTTTAGGTTTCCGCGGCCATTTTCATGGAGTGTCCGGGTTGTGACAGCGTTCGGTGGTTTGCTAGGAAACTGACGTTTCGCCCATATTGCAATTAGCCTCTTCAGGATCATTACACTTTGAAAGCTAACGTGGCAACTAATAGAAACTCAGATGTTTTTTTATGACGGACAATATGTTCAGTTAGAAATTTTGAAGACCATCTTTGATTCGTCGAATGTTTACATCTGTCTCTGATGTACACATTCATTCATACATGCATAAGTATTGCTGTCATCTTATTGCACTTATGGCTAGAATAGTTTAGGTAGAAAATTTGAAAAAAAAAATTATATCCATTTCAATAAGATATCCTCAGTAAAATTAATAATTTAAAATTTGAGTGATTAATACAGTGGGCTAAATCCAGCGGCATCGCAAGCACACTACCTATAGTGATGCGAGGAGTAATTATTACACTTAATAAATATATTTTATATCTTAATTATCTGTGTCTTAGGTATTCTAAATTATTATTTATTTAAATAAATTATCAAGCCAAATTTCAATTTACTAATTTCTTTCTTCTTCTTCTTCTTTTTTTTTTTTTACTTTAAGGCGCGCCAATATCTGTGGTTATTGACCTCCAGAGCCTTCTCAGTGCGCTGCGCGGCCAGCGAATAGTTTTCTTTCGTTACAAACAACACCGGACAGTGACCTATAGAGGCTCCTAGAAAGAAAAAAAAAATCTAAGGGTAGCAACTGGACTCGAGGCCAGAACGCTACCACTGAGCTAATCCCTTTTCAGTAAAGTCACACTTCCAGTTGATGGATTTTGTCCAAAACTTTCGTTTGGGTCGTGGTCATACCCAAACGGGGTCTCAAATTTGAGCTTCCGTGGTACGTTATAATATCATTTGGAAATTTCTTTAGAATCATGTTTTCATCATTAAATATCGCTCAAAGAACAAACCGTTCAATTAATTTTTTTACAAAAATAGAGGAATCTATTTCTTAATCAAAAACCACACCACCTCCCCATTTGAAAAAATGAAGTTGGTGCCTGTATCTCGCTTCTCGAAGCACCAAAACAAATTTGCAAATTAAATTTGAATTTCTAACAAAAAAACTACGGGGACACGTATTTTTTAGCTTTTTTCTAGCTATCTTAGTTTCCGAGAAAAAGTCGTTATCCATATACCTTGGGACACCCTGTATAGTCTGAAAATTAAATAAATATTAATTTCAAAAGCATGTGGTATTATAAAGACAATTATTAGTGATAGAATTTGAAGCTCGTCTTTAATCTGGAGATTTAAGCTAACGTTTAGAGAACGCGAAACTTAAATCTCTGTTATGAACTGAAACTATTCATCATACTTTTTTTTGCAAACCAACAGATTCATTTTCAATTAATTCATTTCTGTTTTCCAAGGAGAAGTAACTATTTTTAATTGTTAATTGTTTGTTTAAAATATTTTAGGTCAGAAATTAGAAGATATGGATATATCAGTTCACTGTGATCTTTCAACATTTGAATGGTTAATGCGTTGGGTTAAATCCACGTCGAAGGAAACTTTACCAACATTGAGTGAGTTATTTGTTTTAGTTTTTTTTTTTAAAAAAAAAAAAGCTAATGTCCATTTTTAATTGCAGAAAACAAAAATTTTCTGGGTCCTCATTCCGGGGGTACAAGCACTTAGCCCACATGTGACGTTTCGACAAATTTCGTTTGTTTTCAAGGCTTTAGTATATAGATATTTAATATTGGAAGATGAACGAGAACCAGGTTTTTTTTTTTTTTTTTTTTTATGAGGCAACTAAAGGTCATTTATTGAAGTTTCTTTTATATATTTTTTTTAATGTTTTACAATCCTTCCATTGATTTGCTATAATTCTCTGTTTTCTACTATTTCTGGCACAAAATCTAACTCTAATTTAAATATAATCTCCTATTTCAAACATTTCATGATTTCAATTGGGTTTTTGTGTTTTTTTGACGATTTTTATAAGCAAGACAGAATTTTTTAAGAAAAAAATGTAGTAATATATGTACGCGTTATAGAAAGTATAGTAAAAATATAGATATTCAGTATATACTTGATTCTAAATATAATATTTTGTATCGTTCAGTTTGTTCTCTTAATACTAACACTCTCGATTTGAGTGTTAGCATTAAAAAAGTTAGGCTAATAATACAGATTCGTTTAAATAATTATAATGTACATCGTTTGTATGTCAATGGTTTCAAACTTATTATTTTGATACTAAAATAATGTCTGTTTAATTTTGTAAACTGTCTTTCCATACTGAATTTTGAAATGACTGTTACATTTTATATTTGAATGTTCTGCTCTCGAATCGCTTAACGAGTTCATTATTTTGATTCTATTATTCTTCAAAATTTATTAACTTGTTCACCACAACTACCACTGACAGCTTTCATTTTATTTATAAATTCGTCACAGAATCCTTAAGATCCAGAGTAATTATACTTTCAAAGTGGTAATCACTTCTTTATTTATTTTTTTTCTTTTATATTATTTTTCATATTATGTATATTGTTTATTTTAAAGTTTGAGGGGCTATTATTTTTTTTTTTTAACCACTTACATGTTTAAAAAATAGTTGAAGGCTACTAATTTATGTATTTATATTTGTAAGGTCAACTCCCCTCCTAAAGGAATTTATCCTTATAAATTTGTAATTTAATAAATAAACGATAAAATTAAATATAGAATAAAACAAAATTAAATTAACAGACATATGTATTTTCCAGCTCTGTGGAACCAAAACCAACCACAACAAAATTAAATTAAATTAACGGAATAAAATACATAATTCTAATTAAAAATAAACATATATATTCCTTTGGTTTTTCGGGAATGTATAATACGAAGCGAATCTAGGAGAATTTCCATAGTAATTGTCGTAAGATGATGTCGATCGATTCTAACCAGTCAAAAAAGATGTAGTACGAGGCAGTGCTGTCATACTTCCAAACCACAGACCCTTTACCTCAAAGTTTCGTTCTCCAAATTCCACACGATACTTTTCTTTAAGATAGGCTATGCATTTTTCATACATGCTCTTCTTTTCTTTATGTACTTTATCCCCTTTGCTTGGATCATTGGATTCGAAATGAACGGTCGGATCTATAGTTAGTTCTTATCGAAAGCTCATATAACTACGTATCTGCATGCACCATCAGTGTCTATACCTTGTTCTTCATCCAAGCAAGTCTAACCCCCTTCGACAAGAAGTGTGCTGCGATTCTTTTCTTAACAATATGGTGGCGGCGTGTAATAAGGGAGCATGTTCTCTAGATAGTTTCGCAGCCCATGTACTGGTGTTTCCGGCACTTTCCGACACTTCCATTTGTCAGTCCTCCTTAACCAGGGACGACTCCAAGGAAGAACTGGAAGATAATTAACATTTAGCTCCAAATCACTAACCCATTCCGATTAAATATTTACCCATATTGTCCTTATGGTATGTAGATTGTATGAACTTCAATCGACTTAATGAAAAAAAAAAAGCAGTAAAAATAAAATAAAATTATAAAGATAATTAACATGATACTGATAATTCCTTTGGCATTAATAATAAGAATTTATAATGAAAATACATTTTTATACTTTTAAATTCTTTAAATCAAAATAATTAATGTGATTTTTTTGTATTATTATAGGTATAAACAATGTAATTCCAGTACTTGTATCTGCTGCTTTTCTATTAATGGAACCATTAATATCAGAATGTTTAATGTTTTTAAAACAAAATATGGACGAAGTTATACAAACTACTCCAACACTTTCATGTCTAAATGATAGAACACTTGGAAGGTGCGTCAACTAACTTCATCAGATTGTGAAATGATATCAAATATTTTTTTTTAGAAAAAAAAATAATATAAATCAAATATATAAACTGGCCTGAAGTTGGTAACTTAAGTGAAAACAACTAGAAGATTATAGCGATTGTATTCTACTGCTTCCTAAAAATATTACTAAATTTGCCTTTAATACTACTAGTACTAGTCTAACATAATTTTACATCATTCTTCTTACATTAAAGTGGTCCAGTGCCTCCAATACGCGATCTTGTCCAAATTTTCAAAATCGAGCTTTTAATATATGTATATAAATTTCAGACAGTAGTGAATATTCAAGGGAATCGAATGTGGAACCAGACACGCTTTGGCGTTTTTACTTGTATTTTATTTTATAAATTATTAATTTACTTTTATTTTATCGTCTACTGGGTCGCTTTAGTTGCAATTCAAGATATTATTTTTATAATTAACATCATTAGGTTATGCAAAAAAAGAAATTTAACATACATAATTTTTAAAATTAGTATTATGTATCCATTTTAAAAAAAAAAACACTAGATTCTTACTGCAATTAGGCTTGCTCAAGGTTATTGCTGATTGAAGTTTTAGTCCAATATAGGATGAGTACTCCTTGATTTCCAACAAATATAGAATGTAACTTTATTTGGAATATCCTTACATAAAGTAAGGATACTAAATCTCGCATTAACTCATAAAATTTCATATACATGTTATGCAGACATAGGTATTTCATATGCGTTTGCTCACACATTTAAGTGTAAGATCGTATAATCTTTAAAAATGTTCTTTCACAGTAGAAAAATCATTAACGCCTGCAGTTTTTCTGCAAATTTCAAGTTACGTTTCATTGCCTTAGCGGGCTAACTCTACTCGTTGAAATCTTGTGGCAGCTCAAGAAGGTTTCTCTGACATGATCAAAATAACTTGTTTCTACACCGATGGATGGTCGGCCTGAACATCACTTTTATGTTCAATAGATGCATCCTTTCTCAATAACATTTTTATCTCTCTCACTTCGTAGTGCTACCGGCCCATTGAGGACCAAGGCTTGCTCTACACTCCCCCATTCCACTCTATCAGCTGCCTCCCTCCTTCACCTTTTGGCTCCAATCCTTCTCAATTCCTCCTCTACGTCCTCCAGCCACCTCATACGTGGCCTTCCTTTCTTTCTCATTCCCCCAATCTTGCCATGTAACATTTTTTTGAGAACTCTTCCTATACCCATCCTCTCCACATGACCCAACCATCTCAACCTATTCTTTTTGACAGTAGCAATTATGTCCGGTTGGCTATGCTTTTCCCTAATATCAACGTTGCTCAAAATTTTAATTTCACCGTTAATCCACTTCGGGCCATATATTTTCCTTAATATTTTTCTTTCCCATACGTTGAGAAATCTCTCACTCGCTTTTGTGAGGACCCACGCTTCGCTGCCATACATGAGTACCGGTCGCATTATGGTCTTATACACTAACACTCTCATACTAAGAGGTAGTGTGTTGAAATTTAAAACCTTCTGGACTGCATAGTAACAACGATTCCCTGCAGCAATCCTTGCTTTTATTTCTGTTACCATGTCATTATCTTCAGTAAATAACGTCCCAAGATATTTAAATTCTTATTCAACCGGAAATTCATGCTGAAGAATCTTTATTGTTGATTCTCCTCTTCTAGGAGATTTCTGTGACATTCTCACATACGCGGTTTCAAGGTCCCGACTACTCGCTCCCTTATCGAATTCTTCTTCTTTTTTATTTACAAGTTATTTACATATAATATATACAAACTTTGGAAACAGGAGTACAAATGCACATAGCATTACACCCTCCAGTGAGCTTAACTGTAGACAAAGTTTAATCAATTACAATTATCTAGGAAAAAGAAAAAAAAAAACCCAATGACTTTATGAAAAATTAGCTCTGAGGATGTTTTTGATACGCTTGTGCCTATAATCAAGAGTCATATCGTAACTGGCTATGGACCGGCAGAGAGGGTTTGGGTGAACAGTGATGTTAGTCAGAAGTTTTGTTAGTCGGTTTTTTATGTAGTCAGTAATTGTGGATGAGTCAGTTAGTTCGTGAAGATGTGATATACGTGTGTAGCGGGGCATGTCAGTAGCAAAACGGAGGAATTTATTTTGGACAATTTGGAGTTTGGAAAGGTTGCTCTTACATGTAAAGCTCCAAGCTGAGCTGGCATAAGTGAGCATCGGACGGATTATAACTTTATAGAGGATTAATTTGTTTTTTGTGGACAATTTGGAGTTGCGGGAAAGAAGTGGAAAGAGGAGTCTAATGGCTGTCTTACCAGCGTTATTTCTGTCTTTTATGTGTGTAGTGAATTAAGTCTGCGGTCCATTGTCACGCCAAGATATTTGATACTGTCTGACCAAGTATTGTAGTACTATTGACTGTAATGTTGTGATTGATGTACGGTCTACGTTTAGTAAATAGAATGGCTTCAGTCTTTTTGTGGTTAATCCGTACTTTCCATTTGTTGAAGTATTTTGTCAATTGAGTCAGTGCATTAGTAAGTCTGTTAGAGATTGTGTCAATTCTCCAGGAAGTGGCGAATATTGCCACATCATCAGCGTATAGGCGAGGTTAATATTGTCAGGTTTTGAATGGAGTTTATGAAGGTAATAAACAGAGCGGGACCTACGATAGAACCTTGAGGGACTCCAGCAAGGATGGAATAAGGAACTGTTAAGGTAGAGTTAATGCAGACTTAAGATTTTCTATTTTCGAGATATGAGGAGACTAATTTAATGAGATAGAGAGGGAATTTATATTCAATTAAGCGAAACAGAAGTCCAGTATGCCAGACGGTGTCAAATGCCTTTTCGATGTCAATTAGTACCATTCCTGTATGTTTCTTATAATGGAAGTTCTCTGTAATGCTGTCTACTATTCTACACAGTTGCAGTTCGGTCGATAAGTGAGGTCTGAAGCCGAACTGCTCATTAATTAATATATCGTTGCTGACAAGATGTCCTATAAATCTTATAAGTACTATTTTTTCAAATATTTTGCTGAGTAAGCTAAGTAAGCTGATAGGACGATAGCTGGATGGGTGGTTTGCCAGGTTTACGGATGAGGATTATTTTAGAAGTTTTCAATATCTCAGGACAGTATCCGAACAAAAGCATTTTATTAATAAGTTTAGTGATGTAGACTATACCTTTCCGGGGTAGATGTTTCAACAGGATATTGGATATATGCCATCCAACCGAGGAGAAGTTTTATTTCTCCTGGACTGAATGATGGAGGAGATTTCTTTGGAACATGTTAACTTGACATCACCAGGGTCGATCGATTGTCTAAAGCGTTTATTCACTTGTAAAGAAATTTTGTATGAATGTGATACTGAACCGAGATTTGAATTTTGCAAGTGAACAGTTTGGAAATAACTGGACATAAGATTTGCTTTATCAAGATCAGAAATGCAGGTTCGATTATTGAAAGTTAGAGGAGAATCAGTATAAGAGAAAGGAGTTTTAAAATACTTAATTATTTTCCAAAAAGAGGTATGATTGTTGCCAAGGTTGGATAGAAAACCTTGCCATTTCCTATTACGCCACAAGTAAACTTGTTTATGTATGACAAATTGGAATTTGTTTAAGAGCTTTTTGTGTTCAGGTTAGCGATGTCTTTGGAAGAGATGTCTAAAATAGTTTTTAAGCCGAATGAGATGTTTTATATAATATGGTAAGTCATTATTAAGAGTACTTGAAGAAATTTTAGGTAGAGAAGCATCTGCTGCGTTACTAATTAGTTTAACAAAATCTGCTGTAGCTTTTCCAAGGGAAGGAATGTAAGGAATCGAAGTCTGTAAATCGATATTGTCGTTAATGAGGTTTTAACATTTTTACCAATTGGCTTTGCTGTAATTAAATCTCTGAAGAGAGGGAGAGGATGTGTAGGCTTCATGTAGGATAAGGACAACTGGATTGTGATCTGAACTGAGGAGAGGAAGACTAACTGGAGCTGAGTAATTTTGAAAATTTTTAATAAGGGCAATGTCAATAACACTGGGGTGTCTCTGTCTAGGAGGGTAGTGTCGGAGAGTCAGGGGTGACAATAGCAAAGTTGTGTTGGAGGGACAAGTCAAGAAGAAGTTCACCAGTAGGGTTATTAGAAAAACAGTTCCAAGAAATGTGCTTGGCATTAAGATCACCCAAAATAATTACTCGCCTGTGAAGTGCCAGCAATTCTATGATGTTCTTTAGGGAAGATTCTTTTAAGAGGAGACCTATAGCAAGAGATCAGTACTATTGACATATTAGTGAAATACAGTTTGACACCGACTGCCTCGATAGTTGAAATAGTGTGCATTTGAACAGGTTCATGCTTTATATCGAATTCTTCAAGAACTCCAGACATAGCTGACGTTGTTCTCGATGAAATAAACACGTCATCGGCGTAGGCCATTTGCTGAGTTAGCCGGTAGCATATCGTCCCTCCTGGGTCGTGCGGATGTTCCTCATCACACCTTCCATTTCGAAGTAAAAAATGGTTGGAGCTAATGTGTCACCTTGCCTTATGCCACAGCCTACTGTGAATTCATTAGTCAGGCTATTCCATTCTTTAACCCGACACTTGGTACCTTGGAGAGTCATTCGACACAGGCAAATTAAGCATTTTTATACCATTTCAAAATGAATTTGTTAGTAGAAAGCTATCTGCTCAGCCGTAAAGACAGCACTGCTGTTTTATTAAATTTCAACACGCATCAGCTGCTTTAATGTGACGTGAGTGCCATCTTGGATGTCAGTCCCTATCTAGCGGTTTGAGGAGTACATAGAGAATCTGCAGGAGAGAAAAGAAATTTATGGATTTAATGTATCTGCGATTCCAATATTTACAAACAATTTCCAATAAGTTTGATTTTATATATGACAAAGTCTCAACCCGAAGAGCCTAGTGTTTTCATATTGGATTGGCAGAAAGATCATAACTATTTTGTTCTATGAAAACTAAAAAAAAATTATGAATGTTAAATTTATTTAAATAGAAATTTACTAAAATTATTTAAAAATAAAACAATTTTACCTCTTCTTAGATTGTCAGAATTAATGACTAACATCGAGGTAGAATCAATTAAAGATAAAAAGGATAAGATCCATTCTCGACTGTATTGTAAAATGATACTTAATTTAGCTAAAAAAATACCAGAACCAAACAGAGGGCATTATTCATCTATAACAAAACTATATCGTTGTATGGCATGTGATCAGTTGTTACATGCAGATTATGGTAGATTTATTTCATGCTGCAGTGATAATTTGCATGTAGATAATAATGGTCAACTGCAGTCTGATCATCATCTGTAAGTATTTTAAATATATTTTATTAATTATTAATATTCAATTAGAATTCATTAAAAGTTAAGGTTCATTCTCGACACTACTGCACAATTTTATTTTATTTAGGTAAAACAAAAAAAAATACAAGAACCAGAAAACATATATTCATTTATAACAAACATGGGTAAGTTTCCCAACATCTTCCAGGCGGCAATTGGAAGAAATATCCAATTCTGTCCCAAAAGAAGTTATCGAAACCAGATGATAATGATTCTATCGATAGTCGCCATTAAAGCAATTTTTTGAAAATGCTACAGCAAACTCAAAGACCTGGATGAACCTAATGAGATGGCCCAAAATCTGGCAAGGAAAAGTGCATTAAATCTAAAGATAAAAGAACATTGCTATAGAAGAACAACCAGGGACTGGTTTTTTTGGGGGCATTTTTGGACCAAAAAAGATTGGAGATATGCATCAGCCTGAACACAAAAAAGGTTGTATGATGTTTTGGGTTTCTGCGGCCATTTTTATAAAAAAAAAAAGACTTCAGTTTCCAGGTTGAGATCACGTCAGTGGTTTGTTAGAAACCGACGTTTCGCCCATATTGCAATGGGTTTCTTCAGGATCGTTACATCTTGAAAACTAATGGAGCAATGAACCTTGGTAGAAAAAAGGGCGTGGCTTCTTCCTATGCCATCTTGGCTGTAGGTGGTGGGTGGGGCTTTTTTTTAAAACTAAGGCTTGGCCTTTCAAACTTATCCCACCCTACTCTATAATTGATTGTCGTTGAAAAGGAACAATTCCACTAATAGTATTGTAACGCAGCCAATGGTGCCATCTAGGAGAGGAAGTAGGAACCTCCAAGTTCTCTTAGTGGCCGCTAGGAAGCGCTGGCGACGCGCTCTAGTTCTTTCTGGAAGGATTGAGAAAGATTCTCCACCGGTATAAATAGTGGGACCGCAGAGAGTTTCGCAGAGTTTTCTAGTTACAAACGAAGTGTACGTTTGTGGAAAGTGTATAAAAAGTGAACAAAGTGAACTTTTGTGGTTTAAACTGTGAAGTAATTATTATTAAGTGTTGTATTTTGTAATTTATTGTGTATAACAATAAATTGGTGTTTTCTTTATTGAAGTTTAGAGTATTTTATCTACACGAATCCTCTTATAACTAGTTGCAGTAGCTAGTTTAGAGGGAAAACGTTACTCTGTATATTGAATGAAGCGCTCCCCCTGCCTTCTCCACACACGAATTCGACCGTCTGAAGGAATACGGACCAAATCGCTATTCATCTATGAAGAGAACAGCCCCCCCATTGCTCAACAGTCCAATGGAGATGTCAATTTGCAAAGGTAGATTAGATTGGATTCTATGGCGGGTTGGCTCTTCAGCCTACGCCACCACGACCCCCAAGGGTCTATTGTGGCAACCCATAAGTTGGAGAAACTCTTCCCCGTCCTGACCTTTATTTGAACTTTGGAATCTAGAGAGGCTCCTAAGTGGTCAGTTAAGAGTACCTCCCCCCATCAGAGCACCCTCTCGAGTTCTGTCTGCCTTATTAAACTTAGTAGACCCGAGAGGGGCCTCTGGCTGAGGCTTGCAGACGTCAGTTTCTCCTCCCCAAAGAGGCAAAACCTCAGCCATATAATTGCAAAGTTAACCTTACAGAATAATTCCTGGTTAGTACTTACTTGCTCTGATGGTGATCCCCTAGCCATCAGACCTACTTCTCGCAATCATTTTCGAACAGTTTCAGAACTTATGGTGACGTGACTTCCCGAACTTGATAATAATAGTTATCCCTGAGCTTTGTAGCTGTAAGAAATCGATTGCGTAAAACTGAAAGCGACCATTACGTGAACCAGTTACGGTCCACTTCCGGATTCACGACTGTATTTCTCACTTTCCTAAAATGTACAATGGTTCGAAGAACTACAGAACGTGACAGACATAAACGTTTTGCCATTATATCGTGCGCTATGTCCTTCTTCAAAATGCTCTGATGGCATCTTTAAAAGAAATAACCATTTTTCAGTTAATGAAGTTTTCAGTTATTTTTTGGTTGTAATATTTGATTTAAAATTCTGTCTCTTTTACTTATTGAATCACACCTGTACTTAGATGTGTTTAGAAACACAAATGTAAAATTTACATATATATTTTTATTTTTAATTCAGTGATCCAGAATGGAATCTAAACGAATATATAAAAGGTTTAAAAATGGAACTTAAAACTTGGAGAAAAGTTTACTGGTGGTTATGGGGTCTTTGTCATTATTTGAACTGTTCATACTGTTCAGCATACTACCCAGTGAACAGGTCCCATTGGTGCTCTTATCATCCACAACCACCTCAATTTCCACATGATGAACAAGGAGAGAATATATCTAAAATAGGTAAAAATTGCAGATACGAGTATATATATCACATTGTTTTTTTTTATTCATATTATTTTCTATTACATAATATACATTATAGAGCGAATATTCCTGACTCAATTTTTAAAACTTCAATTTCTGAAAACGTTTATATATGTCAAAGCCGTTTTTATTTTCTTTTACTCATTCTTAGTAAGAGGAGATATTGAAATCGTGTCAAATTTTCGATATCAAGTTTTCACCGGAAATATCCGTTTTGAGGTCCCCTGAATCCAAAAAAGTGGTTTTTAGAAAATGGTAACCCCTGGGCCTATATAACTACCCAAAGAAAAGCAACAACAAGCCGGATCTAGTACAAAAATCTAGGTCCGGATCCAATTCACGCCATTTCAAACAAGGACAATAACCTTCAGAAACAGCCGTTCTGGAAACTAATTAATATCTTGATAATACAAGTAATCTGTCATAAGATGGACAGGTATATATCTTCCTGTGTTTCACAAACTCTACAAAAAGAAGCTGATATGAGCCCATATTATGTAGAGAAGTCATCTTAAAGAACAGTGACCAGCATAGGATACAACCAAATGCCTGAGATCTGAAGTTCTTCAACAGAAATACCAATTTATGATACTGAAAGTATCGTTAGACTTAAATAGATTTTTTTTTTTTAAGGCGCGTCATCAACTGTGGTCATTGTTAGCCGGAGCCTTATCAGTGCACTGCCTACCTACCTCCGGATAGTTCTCTCTTTGCAGATAACACAGTTCATCACCGAAACTGAACTGTGTAGAGTTCCTAGGAGGAGAAAATCTAAGGACGTGTATCTGGATTTGAATCCGGGATCACGTGGGAGTCCAGCGCAGTTACACTGAACTAATCCCATCCCTCTTGTACAGATATTCTTTGATTTTTTCAGTTTTCTGTTTCTTTACTTATTGAATGACCCTCGTAATTTTAGAAAGTTGTTCCATGATAGCATTATCGTTATATGTGGTCTTCGACCTGTTTCGGGCGTTCTCTTATCATGAGGGACCTAATCTACTATAATAATCACACAATGAATTTACGGCTACAGTATGTTTTTTTTTTTTTTTGTGTAAAGTATTCTCAAAAAAATTTAGAAATGATTGAAGGAACGACAAACAGCCCGCCAATAATCAATATTTTGTCTTTTCCCCAGGAAAGTATATGTGTTGCGGGGAAAAAAGTTACAGATTTGAAATCTTTCCTTCATCAAGTGTAAGTAAATGATTATTATTTTTTTTGAAATTATTAGTTTATAATAACTTAAATATCATCATAGAAATCTTGAACTGTATTATTAAGTACTTTGGTGTTTAAAAGAATTTGTTCACCGCTTTTCATTTCAAAACTTTTTGTTTTCGAATGTTTTTTCACAAAAATATAAATTTTATTATCTCTTTGTCTTTTGACAGTTGTACAAACCCTGATGAAAACAATAAATATGTCGAAACGTTGGGTAATCTACAAAAGTATTTTAATACTACTCCTTAATATCTTCTTCATCTATAATAATAATAATAAACTGTCTTTATTCAAAATATCATTACAAAAAGAAAACATTACTTATCAAGATGTTCGTATTAAAGAAAATAATCATATCATTATTTGTATCGTAAAAACAAAAAAAAATAATCTATACATAAAGACAGGTACCCTTGGTATAAACCATCAGGGGAGAGGGGAATTTACAAGAATAACAATAAATTATAATTAAAAAATAGTAAATAAAATAAAAGTACAATTTTTTCAAAACATAACTGAAAATCTTCTTTTGAAGTAAAATAAAAATTTCGGACCAATAAAACAAAACAAAATATAAATTTATATAAGATTACAAGGTGTTGCTACAAGTTGTTGCCTGTAGTTAAGAGCCATCCTACAATATTTTAATACTACATCCCATTTTTTTCCGTTTAAAAATTCTGTCAATTGGGCTATTGTCAATAAATCCTTATTGAAATAAGAAATTCTAACTTTCTTCAATATGGGACATGTCGCCATAAAATGAAATACAGACTCCAATTCATACGTATTACACATTGAGCATACTTGAGGCATACACTATTATATCTTTTATAATTTAAATTTAATAGCTCAGCTCTCATTTTTATAATAAGCCCTATGTCGTTTGTATTAAAATTATCATTAAAATAGGCTGCTTCATCTTTCAAATTATAATGTAATAGTTTGTACGTCACACTAAATAAAGAATTCCTCGCCTTAATATTTGCTGCTTCTGTGATAGCTAACTTAATTCTATCTCTAAGTTTTATAAAAAAGTGATTCCATTCGTTGTAGCTATTGTTTTTAAAATCATATGTTAAGCCGTACTCATTATTAATATTTTGTAGGTCCCGGTACCAGTAAATATTTCTCTTAATAATCTCAAGCGCCAAAAGCTTAGGATATCTATTTTCTGGGAGATTTAAAACTTTAACTAAATAATCGTGATGGAGCTTTAATGTGTAGAGATATATTGGTGCAATCTGGGTTTCTAAAACTATAACATAATCGGGCGTATTCTGGGGTAATCTTAGTAATTTTTTTATAAAAAAAAGTAAATAACCGGTCAACCTGTTTATATTTTCTCCCGCCCCATACCTGGGCTCCGTAGCACATAATAGCTCGGCTCACTGCATTAAACACCTGAATTTTGGAAGAAATTGGTAAATTTATATTCAAAATAAAACTTTTCCAAATTGAATGAATACCGGTTTTAGCTTTAATTAATTTCTCATTCAAATGCTCTGTTAAACTTAAAGAGGATGCTAACTTGATTCCCAAATATTTATAAGAGTTTACAACTTCTACTTTTTCCACTCCTAACTTCCATTTTTCATTTTTAGAAGGCTTTCCACCATTTTTGAAAACAACAACTTTAGACTTGGATAAATTAATTTTCAAGTTCCATTTAGTGCAATAAATTTCCAATTCATTTATAGATCTTTGCAACTCGTGAGGACTTGAAGCTATCAACGCCAAGTCGTCAGCAAACGCGAGAAGTTTTACTTTAACCCCATTTATAATAATCCCACCACATAAATTGTCTTCAATATCATTTATAAATAATGTGAAAAGCAGGGGACTCAAAAGGGAACCCTGTTTTATACCCATTGTATTCTCAAAAAAGGTTGACAACCCATCCTTATACCAAACAGCAACTTCTGTGTTCTCATATAAGTCCTTGATAATATTTATCACCTTTGTGGAGATGCCTATTTCATTCAATTTATAGATTAGGGCATGCCGGTCAATCCGGTCAAAACCCGCTGAAAAGTCTACAAAGAAAGTATATAATTTTTGTCTTTTTTGCGATAGTTTTATATTAGCCAAACTTAACAGAACAAATATATTATCAATGGTGGAGTAGCCTTTACGGAAGCCAGCTTGAAACTCCCTCAATACACCATTACTATCTATCTACCACTGGACTAACCGCTGCAATATTAATCCTAAAAAAACTTTTCCTGTGTTTTCAAAAGCGATCCCTCTGTAGTTACTAACCTCATTTATAGGTCCATTCTTATGCAACGGAAATAAAATTGATTTTTTTAAAATTTGCTGGCCTGAATTAAACGGTTTTTTTTAATTTATTTACCTGAATTAAATAAATTATTAAAATAGTTCAACAAAATTTCTAAGAAGTTATCCGGAGCAAACTTATAGAACTCGTAGGGAATGCGGTCTACCCCAGGTGCCTTTCCATTTTTCGAATTAGCCAATACATTCTTCAACTCTAACATTGTAAATGGTTTATCCAAATAATCATCTAAAGTTAAGGGAGGAGAGTATTGAATTCTGGGGGAAAGCAACAGTGGATTGTATAAGTTTGCAAAATGTTCTATCCAATCTTTCACAATTATATCATTTCCTACAATAAACATCTTATTTTTAAAGTTATTAACCAAGTCCCAAAACTCTTTTGTATCCCGAATCGTTCTAAAACGGTTTACTATTTCATTATAATACCTTTTTTTCTTTTTTAAACATACATCTTTATAATTTTTATTGCTTTCCTTAAACAGAATTCTATCATTTTCATTATTTGTTTGCCTATATTGTTTTAATAATTTGAAAAACTGCTAACATAACCCACGGCACATTGTCAAACCATTTTTGATCTTTATATCTCATATTACAAAAATTTGACTGATGATTAAAATCCGAGGATTCAAAAATTAACTGATAAATCTGATCTATTAAATGTTATCTTTGAACCGACTTTTGTAAACTTCACATTTTTCTCCTAACAATTTTGTAAATTTTTCTTTATTTTGTATTTTCCAATTAAGTTTAGGCAGCAAAGGAAGAACATTTTGCAAAATATTGTTTTCTTTAAGTCTATATGAAATTATAATAGGCATGTGGTCAGAAAAGAGCTGACTGCCAACCTTAAAATCATCTATCACAGCAACAGTATCAGGCGAAACACAACATAGATCTATTACAGAACTTCCCATTACTCCTACAAATGTAAATTCACCTTTTATATCATTAACTGTTCTACCATTTAATAACAGCATACCAAATTCATTTAACATTTCCAATATTTTACGACCATTACTATTGATAACTGAATCCTTAGAATTCCTTTTGTAAAGCACCAGATTCTTATTCTCTATATAAATTTTAGAAGATATGTTTTGGATATTACCCAATCTTCCATTAAAATCACCAATTAATAAAAATAACGTATCTTGAAATTCAAAAATTAAATTATATAATTTATCAAAATCTTGCTGCCAACTGTTGCAATTGAGATAAACAGGCACTACATGTACAACAGTATTTTGAATAATAAGTTTTATAACATGATAATCTGATAGTTTAACAAACTGTGCTTTATTAGAAATTTCCGCAGCCTTTTTAATTCCAAATACACAACCACCACTGGCCCTACCGTAATGCTTAATTTTTTTTTGCATACAAAAAATTAATATTAAACTCACGAAAATACTTTAAAATTATGTCTGCTTCATGTTCCTCTAAAAAGGTTTCAAATAGTAAGAAAATTTCAAAAGATTTTACATAATTTATGAAATCCATTCTATTATTTTATTTTTAAAACCCGAAATATTATATGACAATACATTTACTTTTTTCAATATAAAATTTTGTTTACCTTTTTTTTTTCTGATTTATATCGTCAGTTAACTTACAAACAGATTTTTCTTTACTTTCCTTGTTTTCTGGTCCTCGTTGTAGCTATATAGGAGTATTACGATTGGTTTTTCCCTGTTTCACGCTTCTGCTACTACCCTTTGAGTTTCTTGAACGAAGCCATCTTAACATAGGCTCACCTTGACCACCCACACTCTTTGCTTCTTTCTCCTTTACCTCTTTTACTGTCCTTTTCTTCCTTTCTGCTGTTTTAATTTCCCTTTCTTTATCAGAATCCTCTTATTCCGAGGTGGTAATTGTACCTGTAGATAATTTATCCTCTTGATCCAACTTTTGCAGTTGCTCCAATGTAAATAAGTCACCATTAATCAACAATTTTTCATTTCTTAATATAGCTCTATACTGTAAATTTCTGGCTCTATACAAATAAGGAAGTAGTTGTTTCCTAGTATGCCTTATTTCTTTACTGAAGTCTTGAGAAATACTAACTTTCTGACCTTTAAGATTTTTCTTCATTTTCAAAACTTCAATTAATTTGCGAAAAGCGACAAACTTAATTAAAATAGGCCTAGGCCCTTTGTGATTTCGACCGATTCTTCTGACATAATCAATATCATTAATTTCAACTGATGCTTTAAGAACATTCTGAATAAACGGAATAACCTTAATTTCCAAATCTTTAACATTATCTTCCTCACTTTCGTCAACATTAAACATAATAAGATTCTTCTCTCTGTAGATTATTCATTTTGTCTTTTAGTGATTTAATTCATTATTTAATACCTTTTGATTTGTATCCAAATCCTCAATTTTTTTAACTTCTTCATCTATAACCTGTTATTATTATTGGCATCACGCCATTGCGGAAACGCTGAGCTAAGGGGCGGCAACAGCCACAACCTCTGCACAGTTCACCGTCACCTAATTTTCCTCTCATTTCTTAGTGTCACGCAGGACACAGCTCTTCAACTTCCCTGATCATTCTCTCACAGCGCAACCACCCATAAAGTGCGCTTACAATTCAGCTGCAATTTAAAAATTTGCGCACTACTATCCTGGCGGTATCCAGGAGGACTACTTGCTGGGCCTCGCCGACAAGCGGCAACGGAAGTTCCAGACGGCCGGTGGTCTTATCAATTGCTGCTTTAGGAATGAGGCGTTAGAGGAAATTATCACGGGCGTCACCCTCTCCAGCCTGTACATATCTTTATGCTCGGCCACAAGGTCTTGATATTTGCTAATTTTGTGACCATAAGTGGAGTTTGTATTCCCGTCATTATGAACGCTATCTCCACTAACTCCGCCACTCAATCATTAATATATCAGGACTGTTGTGCATGACAGCACGATCTATGACTACAGCCTGGTCCCAGTATATCTTGACAGGCCCAACCTACAACAGCTCACTAGGCTTGTAATATGGCACTGTCTTCCTTAAGGCACCATGCTTAACCGCCAAGGCCTGGTGATAAGCTTGGCCACATTGTTATGCCTCCTCAAATATTCGGACCCTGCAAAAGCACCAAATCCACCCATAATATTTGGGATGATCCAGTGCCGCAAAGCACAACCGACACCTATCCGTCAGCGCTTCCTCCTTAAGCACGTGCCGACGATAGGACCTAGTCGGTAGTTATTCTTAAGATAACTACATTAGAACCATTGGGCAATGTTTTATGATTTTGCTGCAGGCAATCATTGATAGGCCGTTTTCGAGAAAATCGTAAAAAACTGAAGAAAAAAATAATTCAGTAAAATCTCAGTTCCAGTCAATAGATTTTGACTGAAACCTTCATGTTAGATGTGGTGGGTGTTAACTAAACGAAATACTAAGTTTGAGCTTCCTACGATTTTTCGTTTTTAAATACTTTGTTCATACACACACACACACACAGACCATTTGCTAAAAACATTTTCTTCTGGTGTAAGAAAAAGCAAAAATTTCTAGTTTGAAGATAGTTGCAATATTGTAATTATTTTCACCAGATTTTTATATTTTGCTACAATTACAGGGTTGTCAATACAGATCTCATTCACCCCGGATGGAAGGCCATGCGGAAAAGATTGTAATGATTGTAAAGAAACAAGAATCACTGATATGTCTTCCTCCACCAAGACTAGGGTACTACGATGAAATTATTAAGATCACTCGAGTACGAGTAGAAGGTAAGAGCTTATAAATTATTGTAACTAATCAATTATTGAACTATTAAGAAGCTTGGTGCAAAAATAATTGTTTGATTTTCAACTTTTGTTAGATTCAAGCATATTTTTTTTTTATTTTTTTAAGAATTCTGGGACATGATTGACCGTTACTTCAAGGTTAGCTAAAGGTCATCCTTGTTCAATTTCTATCCTATATCTGCTGGTGTTCCTCAAGGAAATATACTTGGACCTGTTCTATACTCCATTTTATACAACTGATATGCCAACTATGTCTCATACCACCCTCTGCACATTCGTTGATGTTACCGCCATTCTTACTGCACATAAAGATCCCATATAATAGCAACTCACAATCTACAAGCTCACCTGAATTTACTCAACAATGGCTCAACAAATGTGGAATAAAAATCAGTGTTGAAAAGTACATAACTATTTCTTTCACTTCCGACGAAACACTATTGCTGCAGTTTAGTACATGACATTGTTGATGATAATTCGGCATATTTACGTCTTTCTATAGTTCCTTATTGTTACTTTTTCACTTAGGTATTTTTTTTTTTTTTTATAGATAAAGAAGTAATGAAATCGAAGTTTATTGATAATAATGGTCCTGGGAAATTCAGCCTTGAATTGTTATCTAAACGCGAACCAGAAAAATTACTAGGAGTCTCCTTTATAGGAGATGATTGCCTTGAATGTGCAGATCCTGATAAAAATGATAGTCAAGGTTAGTTGTAAATTTTTTGGGAAAATCTATTGTGTTATTTTTCTATTTCAACAAATTTACTATTTACAGATCCTGACAGTAATGAAAACAAAGTTGAAAATATATACGATGATTTTGTTCAAGAATATTCTTCAATAAATATGGACAGTTCTAGCCAATCAGAAGAGGATGATATAACAGATGAATCAACACAAAATAAAGGAAGAATACACAAAATGGGTAGTTCGGATTATGGAAAGACATGTTGGCCAAGGTATAATATTTTTTGTATATTGTTTATATTTTAATGCAATCAGCTAAGATTCTGATGTGAAACACTCATACGATTTTTTTTTTTACTGTTATTTACTTACATAGTTTTGATTTATTATTTACTAATGCAGGTATTATTACCTAGTTACAAATTTCACTTATAACTAAATGTGCATTAGAAATACCATACATTAAATTCTTATAAGTGTTATATAGATTAAGGAAGCGTATAATATAATAAATAGCACTTTAGTGAAAAGCATAGCGTCACCCTTCCCGCAGAACACTCCTTACATGAATTTTACCGGAAAAAAGATACAAAAAATATAGTATGAAACACTCACATAACTTTCTCTTACTCTAATTAAACTTTTAGATTTTTAGAAGAAACTTAAAAGTCCTAAGCAAACCTAAAAAGAAACTCGCAAATTAAATGTTACACACCTCATTACAAACATTTCGAAATGAATTCTTAATCTGAATTCATTCTAGATTTATTATTATTTATAAATATACGTTTGTTTTTACTTTCTCTTACATGTAGTTTAAGAGGAAATATTCTAATCGTGTCAAATTTAAGATATCGTGTTTTCACCGGAAATACACGTTTAGAGGTCAGTTTACGTTTTAGGTATCACCTTGGGATCCGGCAGTAAGTTATGTGTCAAAATTTCTCAACCGAAGATGTACCACTTTTTGTTTCACTTTTTTGCGATTTTCTGAAAAATGGCTCCAACAATTTTCTTTAAACTTTAATATATCAACTACACATACAAAGATCTATAACGTCTATTTGAAACGTTCATTTAAGGGGACTTTTGGGGGAAGGGTGAGATTAGGTTTTCCTACAAAGTGCTATTCCAGTTTATTACACAGTTCTATCATTTAAATAATATTATATAGTGTTCAATATGTTGTTGAAATTCTGAGTTTGTAGAAAATCAGATTATAGGAATCGTTTTTTATTTTTTACTGAAGAATATTTTTCAGTTTTCTGAAATTTTTTTTTAAACAGCTCAGACGATTTTCTTTAAACTAAGTATGTGAACTACACATATAAAGAGCTTTTATTTAAAACATTTCTCTGGGAAAATTCATTTAAGGAAACTTTTAGGGGAGGGGGTGGGGTTATGTTTGCCTCTAAGGTGCTATCCACTAAGGTTGATTATACAATTCTATCATCCAAACAAAATTAATTAGAAATAAATAAGATTGCCAAAATTCCGAGTTTCAAAAAAAAAATTATATAGTGCGTTTTGACTGAAAAGTTTTTTTTTTCAGTTTTCGCGATTTTCTCCATAAAAACACCGACGAATTTCTCTTAAATTTGGTACATACTAACTATTAAAATTTGTCATTTATAATTTTGTAAATTGCAGTAAGAGTAATTGCGAGATTGTTTTTCATTTTTACAGAAGAGAAGTATATTCTGAACGTTGGATACCTAAATTACCAGTAAGATTTAATCAGGACAATTTAAGAGATCGTGAAGAGAGAGTAGTAGAAAATTTTGTTAAAACACTTACAAGAAAAGGAAATGAATTACATAATATGCCGGTTAAGTTTCATTCACATGTACAACACATTGGCCGGCATGCTTGGTCCAGTTTTAAAAACAATACTTGACTGTTATTTAGTCTTTTGTGAATCTTCAAACCTATTACATTCAAAAATTCAAAATCTTCGCCTAAATTACTTTCATAAATTGTTAATGACATGTATAAAATGCATATTTATCTTATATATATTAAGATATATGAATAAAAAACAAAGCAAGTACTGTATTTATAATTTTTATTTTATTTCTGAAGTGTACATCTATTTCTGTGGTACAGTAAATAATTTTATTAAATTCGAAACATTTGGACTGCTAAAATTTTAAAAATTTCCACTTATTCTCTTATTTTGCTGGCTCCAAATCAAACATAAATTAAACATAATATGGAATTTATTATTATTACTATTGTTTATTTTTTTTTTTTTTTTTACATATATCATTTACAAAAAAAAAAAATCACATACAAATAAAAAATAAAAATTTTAAATTTTAGGACCAAAAAAAAAAATCACAAAATGCTTTATTTTAAAAATTATTGATCACAAATATTGCTGCTGTTTCTTTTTGCAAGCTGGATAATTATGAATAACACCTGAAATAATATTATTAAATATTTGTTTAAAAATATTTAGAAAAGAATTCAATTTTATGTTGTAAGTGCCATTCATTGCCAGTCTCCATTGACCATCACCAATGACTAGTTTTTGACTAAGCAAAACTAAGATTAGCGTTAGCATTAACAAAGGTTGCAGAATGGGACATATGTCCCTATATGAGAAAACGGCAAGGCAGTAGTACCTAATTATGGCCACCACCCTTATTATAATTCACCCTTATCAACAGTGGTATATATATTTGTTTGGGGGGGGGAGACAACAGTGCACTGCTACTGGTGCCAGGATGAAACCACTCACCACCCTACAGTCCCCTATGTCAACATCCCTGGGAAATCTCAGAATTTGGGATGGTTCTAGGAAGGGTATATTATCCTCCAACACCTGGTATTAGTAGCCAGGCTTCCCAAATTTCTCTGGTTGATAGCGTTGCAGGCTGTTAGGCGATTTATGGGATTATCATCCACCTCCTCACAGAATCTGCAGGTGCTATTCGCATTCTAATTCTATGCCTAGCTTCTTTATTAGATGCCCCCCTCCTGAGTCTACAATGCCCCGTCAGCATAAGGAAACCCATCAGCATGCGAAGCCTTATTTTTACTCCGACTAATGCATGCTTCAGATCTTTTCTGGTCATAACCGCCCAAACAAGTTTCAGTCCTGGTAGGTTTTTCCAGAGCCGTACTCTCTACAACTCTTTCTCCTCATTTCTGTGCTCTTCCCGGCGAGACTGATCGCTTATGCCCCAAAGAAGGGTTCCGGCCCCATAAGGGGATTTCCTTGCCACGTTGTCGGCCATCTCATTTACTTTTCACAACAACATGTCCGGTACCTCAAAATAGGATAACTCTGAAATATTAGGGTTCAAGACTATACAATAAAAAAAAATACATTTCGTGGCAAAATTCAAACTTTATAGGAATTTTATATGTTTGTGGAAAGTGTCAATTTATTGAATTTATAATTTTTTAGTTTTCCGCGTATTAAAGTAAAATGGTTCCATCGATTATCCAAAAACTTAGTTGTATTTACAACACACATATTTTTCAATTTTATTTGGAATTTTATTTTTTTTACAGAGTAATAAACAGTAGGTATTCTGAAAAAGTCGTATATAGTTTCTTCAAAAAGGCCATTTAAGGTTACTGTTGAGTTCTATTACTCATACAATTAAAATTAAATATATAATTTTCGAGCCCGAAAAAAATTTTTAAAATAAATTTCATTGTTTTTTCAAAAAAAATTTTTTTGGAGGAATTGCAGAGAGTAAATGTGTTATCCGAGTATAAACACTTAACAGAGGAAAAATTACGTTATTTTTAATTATAAGATTTAGAGATACACGTTGAACTATTACATCTTAAAAAAGTTATCTAGGGAAAACATCTCAACAGAATAAAAAATAACCTCCAGATCCTGATCTAGATATGCAACTAGAACCATATAGGGCAGGTATTTCCTTAGAAGAAATTTCATAAAAGCAAATAACATTTTAATAAATTCATGTCAACCCCATATCATCTCCAGATGATACAACGTCGAGAACTAAAGAAATAAAACTTAAAATGTTAAATGGATAAACAATTCTGCATACGAGATGCGCGTAAAATATTTCAAACTTGGCCGTAAATGTTTCAGGCACAGCTACAATCTTCATAGCTACAACCGATTAACTTTTTTTTCAAATAATCTCTGTAAATTGCCGATTTTCTAATCTTTTCCTTTTTAAAAATAAAAAAAATATATATATATTTAACATTTTTTTCTTAGGAAAGGTAAAAAAATCAAAGCAAATTTACCTTTAGCTGCATGTTCTTCTGGAGGTCTGCTTTGTTGTTTCACTTTTTTACTGTGGAATGCTTCCAGAGCTACTTTCATCAGATTAGATTTACTTTCATCTAATAAACAAAAGTTCAATTAACTTATTTAATAGTAATAAATTTGTGAACATATATACACATACATATATATATATTGGAGTGTACATTATATTAGTACAAAAGCACTGATTATTGAAAGTAAGAAGAGAGTAGGTGGATACTAAAAAAGGAAACCGACTTCAAAAAGGAGAAAATGCAACATCCGTGAGAGACGATGACGAATGTTTTAAACCACCTGTTAATAGCAAGAGTACTTCACTCATTGTGGGTCAAAAGGTACAACATCCCTTTAAAATAAAAGCGAAACAACAGGAAATCTGAAAATGGAAACAGACCATTTTCCAGATTCCTTCGCTAGATGTTCAGACACTTATCGTATGGGAGCTAACACTTGGATCACAGATCCAGAGAAGACATCGGCAGCACATTTTAAGTACATTTACATAATTCTACCTTACAGGGGGGGTTCCTAGAATTTAAACATTTCTGGAGTCTGGGCATGTATTTGTAATTAATAATGTTGCTTGTAGAAAGTGAGACTGAAAGATCTACAGTTGCTCCCCTAGATGTCAAGTGTTTTTTTTAATAAAATGTAAACGTCTGTAAAGTGTACAAAACTGTAATTTGTTTATAAGTGAGTTATTGGTAAACTAGAGTGTATTGTGCAAATGCTAGAGGTATCAGTGTAAATGTTGTTCGTGTTACGATGAGATATCAGCAGGGACACCGGGATCGCTAAAGTCCTCTTCCTGAGGTAATTAATAATAAACTCCAGCGCTTTGAGTATGAACTCGTTCATTAAAATGTTAGAATTCAATCGCATCTGGGAAGTTTTTGTTATAGCTCACATGCGCATTTCAAATATAGAGTTCAAGTAGAGAAGAACATTTTTCCAACAGCCATATAACTTTTATTATATTATACCCTTTAAAATTGTCATTAAAGAGACGAGATAAGCTCAAAGGTAACGAACTAGATTGGTAACGCGGAGGTCCCCGGTTCAAGTCCAGCAGTACTGCCCTTATTTTGATCTACTCGCCTTAGGAGCCTCTATAGCTCACTGTCCGGTGTTCGGGCAGTGTTGTCTATAACAAAAGGCCGGCCGTGCGCTGACACCAAAGGCGCCAATGAACTCAGACGTTACTTAAAGAAAAAAATATATTGAAATTAAATTCCCCAAGAACATTAAACTAATTATTAAAGAAAATTACAATTTTGAAAATAAGGTTTAAAATATAAAAAAAAATGGATAGAAACAAGACGGCAAAAAAAAAATTACTACCCAAGTATCAGTGAAATAATATATTGTTTTTATTCAAATTTCTCAATTCAATCTTAAAGAATTTATTCTTATGAAACCAAAGAATAATTTATGAACTACTCTTACTGAGCAATAGATGTCCATTTCTGAAAATAACCCATTGATATAGAGTTATATAAATATAATTATATTTTTATAATTGAATATCTAAAGAAACTATTAAAAAACATAATAAAGCCTGCAGAGAATATCCTTCACACTTAAGAAAGTTTCATTTCATGATTGACCGCCGATTAAGCGATGGAAAAAAAATTGGCAATTCAGTTACACCTAAACTACATTATCAACAAAAACTTATAAGTTACCTTTTCGTGGTATGCTTGCAGCAACTTGATCAATATCTACACCAGGTGCAGTAGCAAAACTGGAGTTGCCTAGCTGCTGTTCTCTTGGTGCTGTAAGTAATATTTATATAGAAAAAAATTATCAGTGGAATTTATTACTGAATTTAATATAATTACTCATGTTTAATAATAAAATAAATATAGTTATTTTCACGTCTTGGGTGTTGCAGCTAAGTATTCATATCTATTTTACAGTGAAGTAACTAATTTACATTTTTATAAGCTTGTATAAACATTTACCTTAGTGGTAGAAAAATAAATAAAAAACTGAATGACTAGCCTTATTGCACAATAATGCTTCTTTTATCAAAAATTAAGATGTACTAAAGGTTATTCTTCATCTAACCTAATTTTATGGCAATTTATTTGATCTAAGAACACATAATGATTTCCATTTTTATAATTGCAGCTTCAGAAAATGGGCTAACAGACCGAAACGTCGCCTTAATGATCGTGTAATAAATTTTCTCAAAATCTCGAGACTAATTAATGATAATCAATCTTCTTTCTAAAAATATTATTTGGTAATATATCACTTATAAACCTTACAGCGAAGGCATGAACACTGGCAGAGACCATTACAAATACCAGAGCAGTTGAGAAATCTAATTATCGTGTAAAATGGTATTAAAGGTTTTTGAAGATGACAAATGCAATACTGCGGCATCGTAAAATTATTCAGTGGCATTGATGTTTAAAAATAAAAATTGTACTTACTTGGAGGTATTAATGGCAGTTGATTCCTTGGAGGCAAAGGAGGATATAATGGAACACTTGGTCCAACCGAAGTGCCTTGAGTAGTTCGATGGTCACATATATGTTGCTGAGGCATTTCACTCGGTATACACTTGTACTTCTCAGGATAATCCTTTGGAGCATCGAATTGTCCTTCAGCTTCTTTAGATTCTCTATTATGTCTTGCAATCTATAAAATTACGAGTAACATTTTTATTTATTGTACACAGTTTATTGAATAAGTTATTTTAAAAACATGTCGATTTTAAATTTTTGCTTTTTTAAAAAATACCTTAGACGTTTCCATATACATAGTATGTGCACTAGGAAGACTCTTGTGAACGAATTTACGGTGATGACTAATTGGTTGATGTTGATGATGATGTTGCTGATGCGGTGGCATGGGTAGTTGATATTGGCGGTGTGCTTGTGCCGCACTGTGAGCTTCTATACTTCCAGAGAAATGTGCATTCCTTTGGGAAATGAAATTCTTATTTGTACTTTCACGTGTTAAATAAGTTCTTGCTGGAAGTTGTAAGGGAGGCTGTGGACACATATTTCGAACTACACACATTCTATTATTTGCTCGCCTATTATTTAAAACAGAAGTGTGTTCAACACCACTATGTTCACCGACATTAACCCTCTCTATTGGATTACTCAAAGGAACCATTCCGGATCTGAAATAATATAGTTACATAATTAATTAAAATAATGCCAAAAAAAATTAAATAGAGGTCAAATAATATTTCAAAAGCTTCCAGATACTTACCTGATATCTACAGGATGTACTGAATATGACTTGCGATCTGTTGCAGCCATTAAGAGTTTATGCCTCATATCTAAAGTGGTATAACTTCTCATTAACGGCTTTTTCGCGGCAACATGTATAGCATCATACTTTTTTGCTGCCATAGAGCTTTCATTTGTAGTTGGGCGACTTTCTAACAAAAAACAACAAAAAAACTTGTAAAGCAAAAAAAAAATCTGTTTGCAGGAAAGATTCAATAACTTTTTCTTACTGCAATTTTAAAATTTCAGGTTATTTTCTCCAAATCAGAATATTTATAATATATTTAATTTTATCCTTATTTATTTAGAAGGTGGAGTTATACAATAAATTGAAATGACACTTTATCGTAAGCTCAATAAAGCTCATTATAATTTGAGCATCCTCCGAAACAGCTGATATCGACACGATCGCAATAATTCCTCTTACTAGGAGCTAGAGAAAGTAAAAAAATCGTACAAACATCTCATTAAAAAAAAAGTTTCTGTTCTATCACTTAAGGTGAAGCAAATAAGAGCATTACACTTTCAAAGTTGGCCTTATCTCCTCACGGAGTGCGAGGCTGTCACCCAGAGAAGATTTAGGAGCCCAGGTAGCTACCAAGAAGTTCAGGAGGATATATCCTCTCTAGAGCCCTACAGAATATTACAAATCCTAAGGAGCCTTAATCTGGTGGGACTGCTGTAGGCGAGATGCTCAGGAATCTAACAGCAAAAATAAAATTGAGTGCGTATGGGTCCTATATGTCCCATAATATTACATTACATTATTATTTTAAATCTGACACAATAACCTGCAAATATAGTGCTTTTCAAATAAATAGTTGAGAAAACATTGCACTACAGTTCACCTAGGTACGTGACATATCCAAAAAGAAAAATACAGTAAAGTCGCACTTCCGGTTGATGGGTTGAGCCTGAAATCTTCGTATCTGATGTGATTGGTGGTAGTATCTTAAACAGAATACCAAGTTTGAGCTTCCTGCGACTTTTCGTTTATGAGATAAGACACAGACCATTCTCTAAAAACATTTTTTTTCGTATTCACGGGACTTCAAAACATGTATTTCCGGTGAAAACTAACTTTCGAAAATGTAGCAAGATCAGGAGTAAGAGGAAGTAAAAAAGAAGTGTTTTGGAAAGAATATAACTTGGCTTACTAACCATTAATATTCGTGACATTAGCAGATGTTGCAGATGTTGTATCATTAACATTAGTGTTTAATTCTAAACTAGATCTGCGTTTAGTTTGTAAGGATGTAGAAACTGAAGACGATAACTGAGGTGGCCTTAGTTTTATCTGTGGCTCCGGTGGTATCGTCAATTTTGCTACTAAAGATCTATCTCTATGGGCTGGCATAACTTTCAGGGATTTACTTCTTTTAATTGGTGCAGAAACCACTGTAGAACTAGATGTTTGACCATTTCCACAAGTAACAGGCAACAGAGGTACTCTTAGAATACCTTTTGCTGGTATAGGTTTGTTTGAAAAATTATTGATTTCTCTCTTAACTGGTAATATCTGCTTGCTCGAAGTTCTACTGAAAAAAAAAAAAAAAAAACTAGCTTCGTGATAAAAACTGATTAATGAACATTGAGGTTAAGTTGAAAAGCATCAAAATAATCATCTAATTTAATTCAAATCAGTGGTGTCAAGCATGCGGAGCAAATAACAATCATTCATGCTCTTGTAATTTTGAGCCTTTGGACCAAAAAAGAAAACATCTGGTATGAAACACTCTCACGACTTTCTCTTATTACAGTTAATATAATTACAAAATGGGACATTTTCACTGAACTTGGATATGTTTACACAATTGTTCGAAAATAATACAGATGTTTACTACGAGCCTTGGCAGGTAGAAACAGAATGTGTTTATACTATAATCCAGAAGAGAGCGCCAAAACATTACACAAACTCAAATAACATTTAAAATATAATTGCACAGATGCCACAAAACATCCCAAAATGAATTTTACCGGAAATATGTTCCAAATAAAAGTAATATGGTTTATATTTGTGCAGTTAACATTCCATGTTTAAACAAAATAATCGTAGCCATTTTCAAAAAAAATAAAATTCAAAAATCACATAACCCTATTCTGTAAAGTCGCCCTTTTGGTTAACCAATTTTTTTTCAAACTTACAACATATACTGTACTAAAGTGGTACTTTAAATAACCTATTCGCTAAAAACCTTTTTTTCATACTCCGGGGGCCTCAAAACATGTATTTCTAGTGATAAATCAATTTCGAAAATTTGGACTATTCACGTTTTTGACAAAACGCCATCGATTTCCCTTTCTTAGATCAGCCTGTAGATGTCCACTAAATACTTCGATATCAGACTAAAATGGAGAGGTAACACCTTAAACACATTAGCGAAAGACAGAAATCCTTTCGAACACAGCAGAGAGAGATTGAACCTCCTTGAAAGATTAAGGAGTGGGGTGTAAACTGTAGTTACGCTGCAGCGTAATATAAAACATTCACAAGGCCAGGATACCTACGGCAGGCTAGCTGCTTGTTAACAATATAACTTTCCAGAAAAGTATGCTTTAGAAGGTTCTAACAGAACGCCATTTCATAAACCGCCAAAATTATCAGATGCCAGATCAGAAAAAATGGCATATTGTATAGGCCTGCCAAACATGCAGTGCAAAAAGGCTGGCCCCTGTAATGCTAAAAAGTAAAACTGTTGGCCATACTTGTGGACAGTATCCCTGGTCACATGTATATTGAGACGGCTCAGCGATTTTTAAGAAAGGTTGCGAAGCAGGATAAGCCCTAAAATACAAGTATCTGTAGCATACTTTCAGAGAAATAACAGCATTAGAGAAATATCGGAAAGATTTCAACCCTTATCAATAATAGAAAAAAATGTCGGTTTTTATCGCTTTCAATAACAACGATGCGAGTTTACTACTCTAAGAAAATGTCATTAATTCTATATACTAATTCAAAAATTTAGTTTGCTGCCATGATCTTAGAATTGGATGAGCAACATATTGATGCAATATATCCAAATAAAAAGAAAAGTTTTTTGCCAACTTAAACAAACCAAAAATTTTCAAGATACGCTGTTTGCTCAGCATTAATCCTTGGACCACAGATTGAAAAACACTTATTTAATGCAATAGTTATACGAACTTTGCAAGATGATTGTTAGCTAAAGGAAGTGGCTGCGCTTTGGGAACATTGCCAGAATTATTAACCAGTGTTCTTGGTTTTGTTCCAGCTTGTACTGTCCTCAATTGTTCAGTTAAATTTTCTACTTCTTTTTCTTGTTTTGATGAATATAAAGTTATATTCTTCTTATTTGCATATATACCACCTTGATTGTCTTTCTCCATTTTAAAATCTCCTTTTTCTGTTTATTAAAATAATTCAAATTAATTTACTATTTTTATTTTTAATAATTTTAAAGATTTTAAAGTCATTTTACATAATTACAATATATAATTACCTTCCGCACAATCGATTGTGTCATAAATATTATCTTGATCACTTTTAATAAGAAGTGAACCATCCGGATCAACATTTTCGTATGGATGAGAATCAATAACAGAGAGTTGTTCTCTGAATAATTCCCTGACTGCTTGATGTACCAGTACATACTGCTCTTTTGTCTGTACCATTGCAATTCTCTGACGCCGCATGTCCCGTATTAGTGAAGACAATGAAAAGTCAGAAGTCAATTTCTAGAAATGAAATTGCAATTTAAAAATAACTGTTAAATAATAATGAATTATTCTTAAAGAATGTGGTTTTAAAATATTTGTATTAATCAATGAAGTGCAGCCTTCTTAAAAACTAGAATGTAGGGAAAAATGGCCCAAAATGATCTCAGCTTATTATTACTAAAACTATCTACTAGATAATTAATTTTTTAATTTAATTAATTAATATTTAAAAAAAAAATGCCTTTCCAGTTGTTAAATTAAGGATATCATTTTATCCTATGAGGACCAGATATCCTGGGATAAAACGATCCCTTTGCAAGCTTCGGAAAAAAAAAATCATTATGTTTTATGCACGCTCACTATCGTAGAATACACCAGTGTTTGTCTTACGGGGTCATTTTGAGCCATCCAAAAATTTTGTTGAATGCATAATTTTCGAACTATCAAACAACACACATTCCGTAAATAATTGAGAATCATTCTCTATTCATGCATTAAGCATACTAATTATGTGAAAGCTAATTTGACCAGTTGCAAACTAAATGAAAAAACAAATTTAAGTAATATATTGCAGTCGTGATATATGTTAGTGAATTTGTGTAAGCAACACTTTAGAAAAAGCCCCAAGAAATTGTGTTTAATAAACCAAAGCAATTATAAACACGTTACATACGATATTTAAACAATTTAAGAGATTAGATATTTTAAAGTCATTGAACTAAAATTGGAAAAAGAACATTTGTTATACGTAATTTTTTTTGTCTGGCGCATCGATTGCCTCGGTCATTAGCGCTAATACATTAATTCTATTGTATTAGTTCAGATAGGGTAATAAAGCTGCGGACTGCTCCCTTTATTAAACAAGCATTTTCGAGTTAGAGACCATCAAGAATGTTTATGTTTATTTCTACAAATTTTGTAGCCGAGATGAAAGCCTTGAGGATTGTCGGACAGATTATGTATAGAGAAATACTATAACCTTTTTTTAGGTCATAGCACGAGTATTTGTTGCTGGCCTGTGCAGTTTTATGCATATCTATTTTTCGTCATTTAATAAAATTGGTTTTTCAAAAACTTTATCACAACAAAAAACTAATTTTCATATTCTTCTGTACAGAGGCAACCAACCAGTTTGCATGCTAGTTTTGAAGCAGACCATCGACAAGAGAGTCGCACAATTCTACAGGCAACAAACGAGTATGTGTGTGGTGCTGTACATTCACTGATGGTACCATATTCAAAAATGCTTGTTTTGTAAGGAGGTTACCGCGGTTTTGCATCCAATCTGAACCTCTTATAATAAAACAACGCATACATGCTACTCCATTTTAGCTGGACAAACTAAAATCTATTAAAGAGTAAAAGCAAAATTAATGTTACAAGATCCGGCTGAAAAACCTGATTTTTTGGATTGATTTTTAACTTTCAGTCAAGGCTTAAGATAGTTAAGGCGCGGGCTTGGGTTAACACGCCACCTTCTATAACTTCCGGAAGAGAGAGTTAGCATTACAAAAAAAACAGGTACTAAATAATCGGTATATACACACGAATGATTACGAAATATATGCTGAGTTTGGAAGAGAGAATATAAAGTTTCAATCTCAATGGCGATTCCATGGCTCCATGATGACTGAAACAGCACTATTTTAAGGTGAACCCAATTTCGCCTCTTAAGCTCTTGCCAAAAGTTAAAGCCAATTAGTGTGAAGAATGATGAATAAACTTCTTACTAATTGTTAGATGTCGGAAACCCTAAACAATTCTTATTAGATTTTGCTACAACCGAATTCGCATTGATTATTATACGATTAGGTAGCTTGTAAGTTAGAGCATTGTAAAAGATTATTATTATTTATAACACAATTCCTTAAAATTTTCCCTTTTTCCTAGAATTTCAAGAATTTAGTACCTGAATCTATTCCAAATTTTTGTCCTGTTATATTAGTTGATCTTTAAAATGGGCCTGTTCGCTTCTAAAATGTGTTTCTTTATCCTGTGAAAAATTTCTACCAGTGTAACCTATTTATGTATCCATACAATCTGAACAAGTTGGTTCATACAGCCCGCTGCTATCCATTCATTAGTCCTGTTTTAAGATTGCATACAAGATCACAAAATAATGGTAACTTACTTTTCTCCTTCCTTCCCGATACTGATGCTATCGATAACTATAAACAGAATACCTACAATAAAAGGTTCACAAAGAAGGTAATCCTATTTAACCGATTGTTTCATTTTATAATTCTCCTTATTATAAAATTGCAAATACTTTACAAGATCAAATTATAAAACTAACTAATTTTAGTAACGCTTACATAATCAGCTCATCAGTTTCCACAAAATGTATAAATATACCGAAAAATGTAAAATTAACACCTAACGCAAAGTTGTCTTTTGACATTTCTAACCTACTCTATTCTATTAATTTATCGAAAGATGATCTAAAATTATTAGAGAAACAATACCCCCAATCCATTTGTAACATATAAGGTTATGAATTTTTTAAATATATGACTGGACTAAAATTATTTTAAATTTAACGATAAATATTAATCAATGGATGGGTTAGCGATCTCTGCTCACCTTTAACTGTCTTGTGTGACAATGGTTTTTGTAGTTAATACGAAAAACACGTGCTCAAGTGAAAAACCCATAAATTAAGAAAATTCTAAGTTGATTTCGATACGCTGGCCTTTTCTATATATAGGACAAGGTTAATTAATGACATTCAAGATTTATCACCATTTTTAAATAATCAACAAACTTTTGTTGTATTCCGAATAATAGGTACTGATAGCATCAAAATCGGGAATAAAGCGGGTGATTGAATTTATCCAGATTGTGCAAGGCCAAACTGGTAGACAATTTAATCAGAGGATAAAGAAACATCTTCTAGGAATAGCAATAGTCCCTATTTTAAAGATCACTTAACAATAACAGGACATAAATTTGAAATAGTTTCTTACACTAATTAGATTACTAGATTCTGAACTAAATTCTTACACTTCCTCCCAGAAAAAATAGGAAAAGATTAAACTGGTTAGAACAATTAGAAATATCTAATCTACAGGGACAAAGAGGAATATCTTAATAAGATTTACAAAATAGGGGGAGGCCCTCTCACGATGAAAAAAAAACCCTATGGCGCAACATCCCATGAAGGGTCAAGACTTGCCAAACGGCGATTTGTTTAATTCCGGCCTTCGTTATCTAGAGCGCTACTAACTGTAGCTTCCCAATTTTCATCACGATGCTGGGTCAACAAAACCGACTTTGCCCTCACAGGAATCGAACCCTGAATTCTCGCACGAAAGGCGAGTGCGCTAGCCACTAGATCAACGCGTGAGGGCTCTCACGATGAAATTATTTTTAAATATAAGTAAGGATGGCAGCAATATGGTAGAACCAAAATATATACATAGCTAATGAAAGATTACTTATTGGTTACATTCCTTGTGTTTAGATAAGTATTGTCCCTTTAATTGGTTTTGTTTTAAATAATCTTAGTAATGTTATATTAAACTATACTTTATAATATTACAACCTATCGTGATATTTGTTGTTAAGGTAGAGCTAACTGATGATATATGATATGATATGATATGATATGATATGTATGAAATAATGCGAAACCGATTGAAGCGAAATTCTAATAAGAATTGTTTATGTATGTCGACATCTAACAACTATATCTAAGAAAATTAAAGCCATTACAAAAATATCATGTTTTACTCCTGAATCTAACACTATACAATAGAGCAGAAATCCAAACTTTAGAATTGCATACCACAAACCTTAGTTAAATCAAAGTTAAATAATAAATAAAAAAAAGCCAATTATTTTTGCAACAATCTATTAAAATTTAAAAAAAAAGTACTGCATATCCTAACCTTCACTACTAATTTTTCAATCCATTTCCCGGATTAATTTCTTGAAATTTGCATGCAAGAAATGTCTTACCTATGGGGGAGCCTATTACCTTGGAGGGGTCAGCTGCTTCAGAACGTTAAAATTCTTGTCACCAGGCACAGTAAAATGAAGCATACATAAGTTAAGAATTCTATGATAACTGTTAGCAGAAAGTCAATTTAAAGTGAATAATTAACAACTTGCAAATTATTTTAGTTTTCAAAGTAAGGTATGGAACCTGTCTGAGAAATATACTAGTGCTTCAACTTTCAATTCGTTAATTTAATATATATATATATATATTTTAGTTAAGTAGTAAATTTAAAGAAACGTATGAAAGTTGTTTGAAACAAAAGTGACTTACCCCAGTTCGAAGAAGACCGAATACGTAATCTATGGCACAAATAGTGCCTGTACGGCCACAGCCTGCAGAACAGTGCACAAGTACTGGTAGTGTTTCAGATGCCTGTGTATCTCGGACAAGTCGAACCATATCAAGTAGTGGGTGTACAACAGATGGTACGCCATGATCTGGCCAGGCTACATAATGAACCTGACATACGGTTCGCTCTTCTAAAGTAAATTGGAAAATATTTTTATTAAAATTTATGACAACACATAAGTGTTTCTACTCTTGAGGAGACAGGTAAAATATGATTCAATTCCATAGACGAAGGTAGAAGATGATGTAGTAATTCATATTTTTATAATCACATTTATTCAAATTAATCCATCTATTTAAATGCAATTTAATCATGATGTAAACTGATGTGATCTTTACAGTCGTGAATTTTCTATAGTGGTAACTTTGAAGAAAATGATGCATAAAATTTACTTACTCAGTTCCACTGCCAAATAAAACAATAGAAAACAGTGCCATATTATATTCTAATGTGGAAAAAAAAACATGCAAAAATATAATTTGCTTGCATAATGATGTTTCAGGAAAAGGATTACATGTTTATTCTGCAACTCTACTACATCGTACAGTGATTGCTCATCTAGTAGTGAGGTAGGGCAATATTAGTCTATACCCAATGGAAACTTTGTAATGCATGATTAGGCATCATGATATAAATACTATTCAAACACAAACCTATTCCTTTTATTTCAAACATAGGAAGAGATTAGCTCAGTGGTAGATAGATATAACAATCGAATCTAATCTATTTGAAACATTATTCCAGAAAAAATGCGATTTTAGGGCAATTTGAGGAAGCAAAGAAATTAGGCTTCCCTCAGGAAAGGGATTAATCAGTGATAGCACGCTGGACAACCACGTGGAGGTCCGCGGGTTCGAGTTCCCAGCTGTCTTGCCCTTAGATTATCTCCTCCTAGGAGCGACTACGGTTCACTGGCTGTGATGGGCAATGTTGTCTGTAACTAGAAATACGATACCGAGTTAAAAGAAGTCAACAAGAAATCTTTTTCTACAAGAGTTGAATGAACAAAATCATTTTCAAAATAAACAGAAAGAGAATATTTTCTCCTATAATTCCTTGAAAGGAATTGTAACAAACTGAGTTAAGACTTGGAACCCATCGTAAAGGCTGTTTTCTAGGCTAATAGATTTGAAAATGAATTTCTGAGAAAGGCAAACATTAGCACGAAGAAGATACCATGAGATCAAATTAATTTTAATCTAAAAATACTACATGGTATCTTATAATGACTATTAGTAATCCAAATGATTAGAATTTTATATAGAAATTTCTCGAACTTTTTGCACTCTTTTTTTGTGCAAGCATTTGTTATAATTTTGTAAATATTTTTATTCAGTGCACATGGTAGAAAATAATTTTAAAAAAATACATTAAATAAAAAAAAAAAAAATAATCAGAAAAAAGGTGGATACTTGTGATAAAGCAATTTTATAAGAAATGCCTAAATAATCTGTTAATCTAATTAGCACTAGACAAATTTTTCAAATAAAAAATATAAAATTAAATTAAAAACAAAAAATCATGCATTTTTTCAAGTGCCAAAAATAAAAAAATTGTACCTGCAACCATAGATGTATTGTTAGAATATTTCAACCTCATTGTACGTACTGAAAAATCTGGGCATACAGTACTCGATTTCAGCAATCTTACACTGATTCTACCAAAATGACGTTCCTCGCCTTCATCTACCCAATATTTTTCACATTTCGCCTATAAAAAAATTTTTTGTTTATTTTAATTAAAGTATTACGATTTACCAACTATTTCAATTTTACCGAATGTATATCGAATAAATCCTTACTACTTCCTAATAAAACGATGGTTGGCAGGGGCCAAAAAGAAGAAAAATTTGTAGCTTTAAACAAAGCTGATTTTCCAACTTTTCGGACACCTTTGGTATCCTTCCTCAAGAACCACACAAAAAATAAAAAATTACTTGTAATTTTCTCGTTTTTTCAAGCAGTTCCTGAGGAAGGGCACTAAAGATGAAAGCGTTAAAGAGTAAACCCTTTTTTATCACTAACATCGGCCAAACTTGACTATTATTTATATTAATATTTCCATTTGTTGACGGATTATCAATGAAAAGGTTTGTGGAGCCTGAAAAAAGTGTGTCCGCCATTGTCTTGTTTTTATTAAAATAATTAACTTCTGGCAATTCAGAAAGGTATAGAAATACAATTTTATTGCTTTTAATTTACATCAATTATGTTTAAATTTTTCGTGATTTAGTCCACGTACAGCTCGACAATTTTATTGTGGTACCAGCAGGACGAAGCTAAATGTCATCATAGCTATTGGAAACCTTAACAACCTTTAAGCTTAACAGCTTTTGAGATGTCATAACTAAGTTGTCGAGCTATAGATGATATTTGCTATAAAAGAGTATGGTTTACTCTTAAATAAGGGACTCTTTTAAATGAATAATTTCTTCCACATTCACTGGTGCTTTAGTGGATATTTTCGCATAAACCATGAATAAGAATGCTTGTCAATGCTATGAAAAAATGCCACGAACTGCTTTTGATAATTTTAAACCCCAATTTATGGGGCTTAAACAACTAACAAGGCCAATATTTCTTACCAAAAAAAAAAGAAAATAATATAACAAAAAGATCAATCTCACCTTACCCGCCTCCTCTTGATTGCAAGCCATAACAATAACATGCACTTCACATTGTACAACCATTCGCCAAAAATCATTGACAGTACAAGGTAATGGACCTTGCGAAGCGATATACGCTGGTGAACCGCTAGCACCTTTAATGTAATTTGCATTGATATAGTCACTACCAGGGATTCCATTATATTCCTGAAGTACAACACGGCTTACATCAACTGTAACAAGTAATATATTATGTTTATATACTGGCTATAGAAATCTCGTTTACGGTATTAATAAATATTTTATGCTTAATTTAAGCAAATTATTTTAAAGTCTAAAAATTTTCTTAAAATAATAATAATGACTAACTATAATAACAGGAGATTTGAAATGAAGAATATACATAATTCTATAACAAATTAGGGCTCACACATTAGGACGTCAGAAAACAGCTGGACGCAGACATTTTGACTTAAAGATATTTGGGAAGAGAATGATCCAAAACAAATGTTAAAAGAAAAATCTTATATTTTCAAACAGAAAAAAAAAATAAAGCTTTTTCCCAACTCTGCAGATTGGATTTCCAACTTTACTGAAAGGTTTTTTTTGTTTATTTTTGCGATTTTCTCGATAAAGATAATAATAATAATACTTTATTTAAAAAGTTATGGAAACGACACAGATATATGAAATAAATTATAGCCATTTCTAGGCATGGTTTATCAGTAACTACAGATACATATAGACCAATACTTTTTTTGTAAAACTTTTTTCCGAAGAAATTGATTTTAACGGGATTCTAGAAAAGCCGGGAAGACTCACTTGCCATAAAAAATTCGTTTTATTATAGTATGGTTTAAATTCTTCCATCTTAAACAGTTTGAATCCAACCAAAGATTTAATAAAAATTTCTGTTTGCAAAAAACTTTGTGGGTGTCACACACCATATTTTTCTAGATACAAGTTATATCCATGAGTTGGATTAACTGATATCAATACTTACAAGGCAGAATATCTTTGTATCTATTCTTTTTGCGGTTAATTTCTTTTTCTCCTTCCAAACAGGAGTACTCCTTAAGTCCTTTTACATTTTCACTGAATAGTTTTAAAGCCTGCAAATCAAATAAAATAATAATGATCACATAATTCATAAAAAATGGGGAAAAAACTCTATTCGTTTAAATTGAGGGGTCTATCTCTAAAATAAAATAAAAATTAATGTGACCAGATTCTAATTTTTTCAGTCTGGAGATTTAATCCAAGGATAGATCAAAGGCAGGAAGATTGCTTAACGTGCATATTGCTTGCATCGCTTAGCCTTGGAAAATGCTATCAGAAGGTAAAGAATCCATTGACAGAATGCACTGGCTTAAATGGCTCGGTTCAGCTACCTGCATAAAGAAATCATATTTATCTGATGGATGGACACCAATTCTATTTCAGACAGACGTAATCTAGAATAGATAGCTCGCACGGGGTATCTGTTGTATGCAGTTATTTGGGGAGTAGCGAAACCCTGGGTTTCCACGCTCAGTACTTCACGCACTTCGTCAAAACAGAACACATACACTTAAACTACAGACACTCTACCCTTTACAGACAAGGACAAATACAGTACACAAACTGCGGTCTCCGTTTTTAGTTAATTGGCCTAATCCAAAGGGAGAGGGAAGAGATTAGCTCAGTAGTAGCGCGCTGGACTAGAACGCGAAGGGCCCGGGTTGGAATCCAGCATGCTACCTTTAGATTTTCTTTTCCTAGGAGCCTTTACAGCTCACTGTCCGGTGATGAGGAGTGCTGTCTGTAGCTAGAGAACACTGTTCGGAGGCCGGTAAGCACTGAGAAGTCTCCGGGGGAACAAAATAGATCTTTCAGGTCGTAGTGCAATAACCCCTTATAACAATTTAATCTAGAATAGGTATTACAATGTACGTGTACTTGTGTATCTGGGTCCATTATGAACTGCAGCAAATATACACTAGGAAGGCTATTCAAGTAAACTCCAATAAAACTCTACTATATGAAATTCAGAGAATATACCCGCTTGCTAACCAGATTCTATGTAAAATACCTACCTAAAGCTGAATTATTCTCTAAAGTGACCAAGGTTAAAGTTATGTTTAACATGTTGAGGATAACAAAATAAAATTAAAATTTATTAATTTTCAACTATTTATTGGATAATTAAACGAATTAATGATTTCTTAATTAGATATCCTTTTCAAAGAAGTATCTTGGGGACTATGTTCCTCTAAATCAAAATACGAAAAGAATAAATAAAAATGACCAATTTTTTAGAGATATAAAAAGAATATTTTATCATACTGGAGAAACTTCTCTTAATAATAAGTTACACATAGAACAAGAATCTTAACACCAATGAAGCTTGAGGTTGGGCATAATTATTGTCCGAAGAGTCTTCAATAATAGTTATGAGTACATCACATGTAACTAAAAAATGTAACATAACGAGAAATACTACTCCCCCCCCCCAATTCTAAGTGTTCCTTCCGTAAAGACAACCGTAAACATCAACCCTCATCGCTGGAAGCGTTAAATGAGGATAAAAATAGTAACCCCTATATTTAAAGCTTGACTTTCTATTATAGACTTTAAACTCAATGAAAATGTTCTCGACCCGTCAATGTTGCAATATGTCAATAGATTTTCGGGTATTGGTCAATGAAAAAATTTTTTAGTTAAAGGTAAACCGTTTCGATTATATTTCATAATCTTCCTCAGTACCTGTATACAACAACAAAATCAACAATAAATATATAAAAAAATTTTTTTACATGAAAATAAAAAAAAACTGAAAAATAGAAATACTAAGTGTGTTACGATAACCTAC
>JAAEAF010002741.1:0-24964 GCA_011037195.1 Triatoma infestans | reverse complement strand
CATTACAGGTTTCCCTTCTGATAGGGATTTGAAGACTTTTGTCTTTGGTCATTCCTACAGGGTTAGGAAGCCTTCTAGGGAAGATTGGTTAACCCTGGGTCCGTCTGGGGTGATTCCTGAGAATTATCTCCATGCTACACGGACGGTTCCAGGATGGATGGTAGGAAAAGTTTTATTTTATGTAGAAAATAAATGTATGTTTATACAAACATACGTGGGGTATCTCTTATTTTTTTTCTTTATGACTTGTTAAAGTTGGGTTATGACGAAAATAATTGATTATTAAGCTGCATGTAAATAGTGCATTCCTATTGGCTAAGCGTGTGAGAGCCGCGATTCCATTAGCTAGTGCGCTACTGGGAGGTACCAAGACCTACGGGAGGAGCTGGAGGCGGACCCGATCTTGGGCCTGCCCACGGACATAATGACTCCCAGGTATGACTTCCAAAAACCCTTCAAAGTCTTGATATTAGATAGAGGGGCATGGAAGAATGGGCCGCCAATTACAGGCGAATCTATGTGGTATACGGACGGGTCCAAGACGGAAGATGGAGTGGGAGCCGGCGTGTACGGGGCTCATCCGAGATGTAATATTTCGGTGAGTCTGGGAAGGCTAGCTACGGTCTTTCAGGCGGAGCTAGTCGCGATTATTATCTGCGCCGTCGAAATAAGAAGACAGGGAGTGTATAACTCCAGAGTCGTCATTTATTCGGATAGCCAGGCTGCTCTGCGGGCAATTGACTCGTGGGAGATCAGCTCAAGGCTGGTGTGGGACTGCCTAGGTGCACTCAAGGAAATTAGTAGCCATAATAAGGTCTTCCTGGTTTGGGTACCTGGGCACTCGGGTCACAGAGGCAATGAGGCGGCGGACCGCCTGGCCCGGGAGGGTTCAATGAGAGCGCTTATCGGGCCGGAGCCATTCTGCGGTGTCTCAAGATGCCTCAGGAGTGCATCCATTAAGCAAATATTTTTTTCATAGAAGGATTATAATATTGGGACGTGATAACATGCTCGAACAGGCAAGATATGTTCAGTTGAGTTCAAAGTTTAATAAACAAAAATCATAAATAGGGATTTAGAGAAGATTTTTTTCTTTTATAATGAACAATAATGTTAATGATGGCAAAGTTTATGTTCAAAGACATGTGGTGACATGTCCGGACAGGCAAAATATGTTAGAAATAAATAAAATAAAACTTTTCCTAGATGAGTCATTGTATATACTTACATTTTTCTTAATAGGATTAGGTATTACAAAGCATGCTAAGGAGACCTGTGGTAACATGTCCGGACAGGCAAGAAAGTTAATGAGTATCAGAGACATTTTCCGTGGTTTGGTTTGGTTAGTTAATTGTGAATAAGTCTCCCTCCAACAACAGAGTTTAAAGATTAGACCCCCGCGTCCACTGTAAGAAAAGAATTTACCCTTTAACAACCCAAACACGTGTTTTCCCACCCATCTGGCCACATCCCTTTACCTAGTTTAAGAGTTTAGTATTTAAGAATACACCTCAGTTAGTGTGAAACTAAGTCTCTGTACGAGTCTGTGTTGGCACACTGTCTGAAGAACGCATCCTGAAGATGAGCGAACGCCCGAAACCGGTCGATGACCACAAAATGAAGCAGGCTACCACGGAAAATGTCTCTGATGCTTTCCAGCTCTGCGGAACCAACCACCACAACAAAGTTAATGAGTATAAAGTTTTATTTTTACATAATAGGATTAAGTATTAATAAACCATTTCCTGGATGACTCATGTAGTTTCTTTGCCTTTTTCTTAATAAATAACGAACATGTTCGGACAGGCAAGATATATGTTGTTTTGATTATAAAGTTCAATAAACAAAAGAATACAAAGCTATTAAGGTAAGAATAGATATATATATATTTTTTTATTAGTACAAAAGGTGCTGCAATATTATTATTATTATTCACAGAAGGGGAGGGCAAACCCTACGCTATCCAAAGCCACCCAGGGCCCATATAGCTACCCCTAAGGAATAACAACCACTGGGACTAGAACGAAAATCCAGGCCCAGGTTTTAACCATCTAAATTTCACTAGAGTCCGAACAAGTCGGACCAAAACCTTAAAAGGACACACCTTAAGATCCTCTACCGATATCCTATTCCGGCCGAAGGTCCTAAACCTAATCTCCTCACAGCCCAAACAATCCGACATCAGATGCATGGGTGTTTCCTCCATCTCACAAACTTTACAAGAGGGGTCAGGTATGAGTTCCATTGTATAAAGATGTCTCCTTAAACCACAATGCCCAGTGAGGTATCCAACGAGATGCCTGAGAGAGGTCCGTGAAAGACAGCGGACCCCGGTCCCCAAAGCTTCGTCCGGACCCCCAATGAGCATCTTAGACTGCCGACAACCCACTGCACTCATCCATAAGGATGAGTGCTGTAAGGTCATCCACGACTGAAAGCATAAACATGTGCCAGAAGACACACCAACAGCAGGCTCTGGACCAATGAAAGGGAGAGAGGCGCCTAATTTGGCAAACCTATTCACTCCTCATTCCCAAAGATTCCCATATGACCTGGAACCCAGACCAGAAGCACATCCTTCAATGAAGATAGATCTTCCAGTCTTTTAGAACATTCCAACACCAATCTGGAAGTGAAGGCACATGAATTAAGCGCCTTCAACGCAGCCTGGCTGTCCGAGCAAATACAAACACCTTTTAAATTACTGTTACGCACCCTCTCATCCAAAATACAGCAAAGAATTGCATAAACCTCAGCCTCGAAAACGGTGGCCCACTCATCAAGAGGCACTACCAACTGATCTCCCGTCTCAAAATAGACGGCAGCCCCAGACCTACCATGCATCCTGGAACCGTCCGTGAGGCATCGGAGATAATTCTCAGGAATCACCCCAGACGGACCCAGGGTCAACCATCTTTCCTAGAAGGCAACCTAACCCTGTAGGAATGACCAAAGACAAAAGTCTTCAAATCCCTATCAGAAGGGAAACCTGTAATGGGAATCCTTAAATGCATCTCGCGGTAATTTGGTAGAATGGCCATATCGCTTACCCTGCCAAAGACCTGCCTGTTTAATTTTATAACAGGCTTTCATTGCCTGGTTTTTCACCTCCATATTGTTTTTTCCTAATTGAATTTTTGGTGAGTGGGTTGAGCGGAAATAAAATTATGATAGTGCGGGGGTTAAGATAGAAGTGTTTGTTGAAATCTATAGCTAGCGAGAGGCCCATTGTGGCCGACTGGTTATGGTGATGTACTTTCATCCTAAAAATTGTAGGATCGAATCGCAGATAAGACAAGTTTTTTTCATATATTATAAAAAATAATTCGCCTCTCGCCCAGAGTAAGGTGGTGATGGCCAGGGGTGGGGAAGTTAAGAGTGGAACTGTACGTTGAAAACTACAGCTAGCGAGAGGACTACTATGGCCGAGTGGTTAGGGTGATGCGACTTCAAACCTAAAGATTGTAGGTTCGAATCCGCAGGTAGGACAAGTTTTTCATATAAAATAAAAAATACCCCTCCAGCCTAGAATCAGGAGAGGGGTGGTGTTAGGCTCCGCCATTTTGTTGTGGGGATGGGCTGCCTGGTTGGAGCTGGAAAGAAAATGGCGTCATCGGTTTGGATGATAGCTTAATGAGTGGGGGAGAAAATACTCATCGGGTTGGACGATAAGTTAAGGGGTGGGGGTGGAAAGAAAATGGAGTATTCGATTTGAATGATAAGTTAAGGGGAGGGGTAAGTAGGCGTGGTTTAGAGGGTTGTCGAAATCGATGACTGGTTGGTTGGGAGATGGGTTGGGGTAAGCGGGCGTGGCTTGGGGGGGTAAGGGGTGTTGTCAAGGCCGTAACCAAAGGGGGCCGGGGGTGAGGGGAAAGTTGCCCCTCAAAAAAGTGCGCCAACTTCAGGTTTCTCTGATCAGTCGATTAAAGATCCCAGGTGTTTGAAGATAGCACATGGCTTTACTTCCCTGTCGTTATCCATGGGTATACCTTCTGAGCTTTATCCTGATCCGTTTATAACAATGCGTATAATTTTGCTAAGATTAATTGCTAGTCCCAAATGCTTATAATAAATTTCTTCAGCTTTCTGTCATATAGCTCGCGACATCACGGTCATGTGCAAGTATTACTTGATCATGCGGAAAACATAATGAGTATGATTACAAAGTCAGAATTTCTTTTAAATAAATTATATATTTTCCTTGGCTTTTTAAAAGGGTTAATTTTATTTTATTTTTGCCTGCAGGTTTTCGCCTTTTTTTTTATTAATATTGAAAATACACATTTCTTTCTTTAATATTGTAATATCATTTTTTTTTTTAACTGTATATATTCATGTATTTTGGGCATTTATTTAAATATAATTTGTTTACTGTTTAGCCTTTATTACTGAGTTTTCTTACTTGTAAATACATTTTTGTTGTGTAATTGGCACTAAATAGTAGCATCCAGAGCCGGAAGGCCAGAAAGTGGATATTACCAGTACCTTCTTTGTTTTTTTGGTTGAGCCCGGGTACTATGCGGGTGAATCTTGAAATACTCACACGACTTGCTCTTACTGCAGTTTACACAGATTTAAGTGACAAATTTTCTTCAACGTCCCCAGCGTGGCGCCGAGTTTAAATTTCTAGATTCTTTACAGTTTGCGATTTTCTTGGATTAATCGCCTAGTTCTCACCGGACTCTAACTTGGTATCAATTTTAATTATTTTTTTTTACGTCATTTTATTTAACTTATGTTGTTGTATCTTTTTTTTTGAAATTGATTTCATTCTTTTTCGTTTGTTTCCTGGGTACTTATTTATTCATTTGCTTACATATTTATTTATTATCTATTTATTTATTTATTTATCTCTTTATTTATAAGTTTACTGATTTATTTAATATTTACTTATTTATTTAGCTATTTAGTTTTTTCATTAGCAAATTAATTTGTTAAACTTCCGACAGGCTCTCCTATGTTTCAATTCTTTCCCACCAACCCTACCCTTCTCCACTAACACTAGTCGGGCATTTGAATGTACACTCTCTCTGTTCGAGATGCAGCTGTAACAAATTCATATTCAAACTGTTTCTTTTTTTTTATAATATAATAATTTTCTTAATTATATTAACATATTCTTTAATGATTTGATTAATGATATTAAAAATTTAGTAATAATTGCTTGACATGTACCTATATAAAGCAGGAAAAGAATATACGAGGTGACAGTAGATGGTGTGACAAAAATGTTGATGGTCGCCGTACATTCGCGAATTATATTCACAACACTGCGAATTATACACTCGGAACAAAATAAAATTTCTATATCCTTATTTTCATAAGTGTTGTGGGGAAAAGGAATTATACATACAAATTTTAAACATAATAATGAGCTGATTACTCTTGAAAGAATATACCATAGGATATAAAAACTTATAAAAATAGTATAAATAAATGTTTTGGTGTTCGTTGCGACCGCTGTAATTGATGTTGTAAAATGGATGTTGAGGTTCGGTCACAAAAGATTGATGAAATTAGAGCTTACCTCAGCAATATTGACGTTCTGGTGTTCGTTATGATCACTGTATTGATTTTGTTTCTTATGACCTAACCTCAACACCCATTTTACAAGTGAAATAAATTATAAACTAGTATAAAAACTTATCAGAATTTTGGATAACTGATTCGGAGAAAATAAAGTTTTTTTCTGTGAGATCAAAAGAGAAACTACAAGTTATAAATATTTCTTTTTGATGTGATAAACAAGGAATTACCGAAAGATATGATTAAAGTTTGTATCTTTCTTTAAAAAAACCTTTTGAAGTCAGACCAGATCATAAAAAAAATAATCCAGTGAAATATTCTGGAATTTAGGCTGACAAAAATGTTATTTCGAATCTGCAATATCTTTTTTTCATGTAAACATATTGAACATAAGAATATTTCGGAAAAATAATGATGAAAGAATGTAAGCTTTCTTCTATTATGGAAATAAATATTAAAAATTGATATTTATACGAATATCATAAGTTAATAATTACAAAAGAAGAAAGTGTCTTAACTGTATCAAGCACTAATAGTTAGTTTTATCTTGATTTTTCTATCATTAGCAAACTGCGAAATTAATAATTTACAATTGGAATAATATATTATAATCAGTAAATGTCCTGAAATAACTGTAGAAACTGTATGATTGCGGTTTCTGAAACATAAACTGGAAACCGTTAATTACAATGATTATGTATGTTTTGTCAATTTCTTTTTACCTTCTTTGTTTATTTGGTTGAGCCCGGGTACTATGCGGGTGAATCTTGAAATACTCACACGACTTTCTCTTACTGCAGTTTACACAGATTTAAGTGACAAATTTTCTTCAAACTTATAAATTTTTACTAAATGTTCGCTTGTCTTCATTTTACATCAATTGGAGAATACAAACTTGGATTTTTTTAGATTGTTATAAAGGGGTTATTGCACTGCACCTGAAAGATCTATTGTGCCCCCCCCCCCGGAGCCTTATCAGTGCACTGCCGGCCTCCGAGCAGTGTTCTCTGGCTACAGACAGCACTGCAGAAAAGTGAGCTGTAGAGGCTCCTATAATAAATAAACGATGCTGCCTTAACATAGTTTTTTGTAAGGTTGCTGAAAAACACCAGCATACCAAACAGTCGTGATAGATATGTAATTTTATATCACCGTCTAATGGTCATTAATATTCAACAATCATAAATATAATCAATGTAACAACAGGTATCTTTTATTGATAAAGACAGAATTAAAAAGCAATTAATAAATATTTTGTCGGTGACAAGTTTTTAAAAAAAAAAACAAACGAAAAAGGTCAAAAGCATTTATTTACGTCAAATAAAAGTAGGACTGGTTAGTCTTCGTCAATAAAAACTCTAAAGACTTATTAAGAAATCGGACAAACAAGATCGGGAGAACAGTCAACAAACTCGTTTGGAAGGTAGAGAGGAAGCGAGAATGATCATTATATTGCACATTAAGTCCATATATGTGATGCTGGATGATACCCAGTGAATCCAGTATTATATTTTCCGATAAGAGCGATTGTTCCTTTGATTCCATTCCAATCTCCTCAGTATTTGCCGGTGAATCGGGGGATTGTTCCACGGGCTCCAAACCACAGCCCTTTTACTGCAAAATCCCTATCACCGAACTCCTCTCGGAACTTTTCTTTCAAAAAAGGGATGGACTTCTCTTGGATGCTTTTCTTTACTTTATCCACGTCTTCTGTTTGATTTGGGTTGTTTGACTCAAAGCGGACAGTTGGATCAATTATCATGGCCATCCCATTATTTCTTGGAAAGGCCACTATGTCCGCGTACCTTGGCAGCCCATCCGAGATTCCTTTATCTCTGAGCTGCCCCAGAATCCTTCGCTTTACTCCATGATGGCGACGTGTGACAAGGAGCATGTTAAACGAGCATTTTCCCAATACATGGGAAGGGGTTTCCTACTCTCGGCCGCATCTGCGACAAAGGAGTCCAACATCTTCTGCCACTTGTCCGCACATTCCTGGTACTCCACGAAGAGAAACATAATTCACGTTTAATTTAAGGGCATTGGTCCATTCTGTTCCATTGAGTATCTGTTTGTCGTAAATGTAAGAGTTCGTTTTCGGACTGCCTTTAAAATGGAGCGTCGCTACTCCGTGCCATTTTACTATTGTTACAATCCTTAAAGGCCTTTTCCCGCAAAGTCTGCCTTATTTTCCTTATATTATGCACTTCCTGCAAGCAAATATCAGTCATTCCAAGTCTTTCCACGCATTCAGTTGCTTCCTCTGTATAATTAAAAATCGCTTGGAACGGGAATCAGTAACTCTAAGGGCAGCATGCTGGATTCGAACCCGGGACCTTCGCGTTGCAGTCCAGCGCGCTACCACTGAGCTAATCCCTTCCTTCTTCCTTGGCTTACGCCAATTAACTAGGGACGGAGACCCTAGTTGTGTACTGCGTTTGTCCTTGTCTGTAAAGGGTAAAGTATATGTAGTTTAAATGTATTGTGTACTGTTCTGACGAAGTGCATGGAGAACTGAGCCGTGGTAACCTGTAGGGTCGCTACTCCCCAAGTAACTGCATGCATCAGGTACCCCTTGCGGGCAATCTAAACTTAATAAAATGACTTTTTTGAGAAAACCAAGTTATTTCCCTCACCAAAACTTTCTCAGCAAAAAATAGGCGTCTGATTTCATAGTTAGTGTAATAAATTGAATGAAATCTGTCGGTTTTTATGGCTCAAAATCGTAGAAAAATGAAATTAGTTTAGTATAAACCACTTCCGATCAACCGCTTTTCTTCAAATTCGGAATATTGGCAACACATTTAATTCGTTTTAACATTATTGAAATGATACAATTATATTATAAACGGAAATGGCACTTTTTAATTGAAATCACAAAAATATTGACAAACCCATTCAGCAAGTGGTACTTAAGGATGAGAAATTTTGACAGGTAAGTTCCTTTCGGATCCTAAAATGACATTTACACGGAACGTCAATTTTGAACTTTCTACGATTTTTTGTTTTTGATTTATACTGTTCACACAACACACACACACACATACATGGTGATGATGATATAACAAATGAAAAAACACACACACACGCTGAACATTTTCTAAAAACCACTTTTTTGTATTCCGGGGATCTCAAAACGGTCTGGTGAAACTTGATATCGAAAATTTGGCACGATTACATTACAATGCTTCCTCTAACAGAGTTAGAGAAAGTAAAAAACAAAAAAAAAACAACAAAGTGGTAACTTAGATTTTCTCTTCCTAGGAGCCCCTATAGCTCACTGTCCGGTGATGGACAGTGTTGTCTGTAACGGGAGAACACTGTCCGGAGGCCGGCAGTGCACTGAGAAGGCTCCGGGTGCAAATGACCACAGATGTTGAGGCGCCTTAAATAGAAAAAAAAACAAAAAAAACTAAGTGGTAACCTTGAAAGTGTTTTTTCTGGGAGAAAACTATTTCTGTTCTTTGCTACTTTCTATCTGAAAATCACACCTATTCTAATACAGTTTATTTCATGCTCTAATATTTCTTTATTTTTATTAAAGTTAGTAAACAGGTTGTTTAGTGATTTAAATGGAGCACCTTGGATCAGTTGGTCAACCATAGCGAAAATGTGGGAAGTTGCTTCATCTGTCATGACCCAGCCGCCAGTTGTTATCTCTAATCGGCCTTCATCCAACAATTTCTGGACCAATCTCCTTTTCGTAGGGTGAGCGCTGTTAATCCAAAGTATTAATAACTTATTAGAATATAATATTTCTAAATATTTATAATTTACGTTTGAATAATCCTAAATCACAAAATAACAAGTTTCAAATTGTTTTATATATATCAAACTGTAGCAATTGTTGGCCGTAAGAAGTGATCAGATCTAATTGTTGGCTTATCGGCCAGGAATGTATCCAAGAAAACACCAAATAATTTTTAAGTGTTTTTTATTTCATCAAAACCGACGTTTCGGCAAACATTGTTTACCTTCTTCAGGGGCTATCTTAAAGTAAGAGAAGTTTGGAAGTTTTGTCACATCTTTGATTATTCTTATGATATATCGTAGATGGCCTATGCGTGCACATACTTCAAATATATATATACGATTGGAATAATATGAACTATCATGAAATAGGCTGTGTTCAAACTATATATGCATACTAATAAACCCAATAATCTGTTATAATGATTCTTTAAGATAACAGTCTTTTTCATTTTGACTGCTGTAACAAATGAAAAAGTAACAAGATGTGACAAGACTTACAAACTTCTCTTACTTTAAGATAGCCCCTGAAGAAGGTAAACAATGTTTGCAGAAACGTCGGTTTTGAAATAAAAAAAAACCTACAAATTATTTGGTGTTTTTCTTGGATACTTCCTGGCCAATAAGCCAACAATTAGATACATCTGTTTTACATATCTGAAATCTCATGACTTTGAATGTACTATAACCTATATTAGCCAACCTTGTTACCTCTTTTTATTCTAAACTGCTTATTCGACTCGGTGATTTGTGTTACTTCCGTACTGAAATAAATATTTATTATGCGGAACTAATTTACCAAATCGAAAGGTTTTATCAGCCATGACAATGTACAAAAAAACTGAACTACATTCATTTTTCGTTTTACATTAATGAAATTCTCATTTCCCTCCTTACATTTATTTATAAAAAGCTATTACAAAAAAGACGAGCCCAACTTGTTAATATAATCTGTTATTTTAGAAATTCAATTAATGATCTCACAATATATCCTTTCTCTAACACTCAGGCCAGTACTTAGGACTACTGTCTACAAATAAACAAACATATTTCTTTTTCCGGGAAAAGATAAACAAATATTGATTTGCAACATGACCATTTCAAAGCACAACTTTACTTACTAATAAAACCAACTTTCCAGACTAAAACTAAATAAAATGGAAACAACCTTTGCCACCACTGTGAGAAGAATGATATTTCTGTCCATATGAATGTCATATTCTTGAATGTAGTTAATTTGTCGGCCATATTATTCAGTATGTTCCTAGTCTGATAATGATAATAACTTTCAAAAGTTTTTAGCCAACCAGGATCGTTATGGGAATGCGGTACCACAATCACCTGAAATCAGATATAAATTTATTTTATTTCAATTATAAAAATGTTACATTTTGCAACTCTAAGAATCGCAGAGACTTTCTTTTTATGAAATATTTTCATTTTGTAAATAGGGAAAGATTCATTAAAACAATAAAGGTCGCAAACTGAATGAATCACCTCCTTTTTGCTCGAAGCCTATGCGCGCACATACTTCAAATATATATATACGATTGGAATAATATGAACTATCATGAAATAGGCTGTGTTCAAACTATATATGCATACTAATAAAACCAATAATCTGTTATAATGATTCTTTAAGATAACAGTCTTTTTCATTTTGACTGCTGTAACAAATGAAAAAGTAATATAAACAGGCTTCCAGTAACAAAAAAAAAATAGTGTAAACACTCCTACGATTTTCTCTTAATGCAATTATATTATAATGACAATATATAAGCTCTATATAAGCTCACGACTATATATAGTTTGAACACAGCCTATTTCATGATAGTTCATATTATTCCAATCGTAAGTTATTAATTTCTCTGTGTTGCAAACGTTAGAAAAACGTAGAAAAAAATCAATTATTGTTTGATACCGTTGAGATACTTTCTTCTTTTATAATAGTTTAATTATTAACTTATGATATACGTATAAATATCAATTTTTAATATTTATTTCCATAATAGAAGAGTAGAAACAAGTTTACATTCCCTCATTATTTTTCCGAAATATTCTTATATTCCATATGTTCGCATGAAGAAAATATATTGCAATTTCGATATAATATTTTTTGTGAGCTCAATATGAACAAAAATTTATATAAATTTTTATATATTTATATATATAAATTTATATATATATATTTGTTTTATGGAGAGGGAGGCAAAACGGTCAATAAACCGTTTAAACCCCTACAGGATTTCACAATATTAGGGACAAACTTCAGATTTACTTGACTGATTTCAAAGAAATATTTCTTATTTTTTCGAGCCCAGGCTACGCTTACAGTTTCACTTCCTAGGAGCTCTATAGCTCACAGTCCTGTGATGGACTATGTTGCTGTAACGAGAGAGGCCGGCAGCACATTGAGAAGTCTCCGGGCGCAAATGACCAGAGATATTGACGCGCCTTAAATTAAAATAAATAAATAAATAATAAATGTATTTAACGGATTATAGAATAGGCAAAACGTGCATTAGTCTACGGCCCCGCGAGTATAGATAAAAATAATTGTTACAGAGCTCAGAGGGGTCACTGAAGCTCGGTTGCCAAGGATTGACCAAGGTCTGACGAACCTCGTTGATTTAAAATTTTTACCCAATCCAAAAATGAAGCCAAACTAATCTCATCTTGATGGTTTGTCTCGGGAATAATAACGTTGATTGGATTTTGAAAGATAATTATAATAAAGCTTTCTTGAATTGTATCCAATATAGAAAAAAATGAATCTACTACAAACACTTAAGAAAAGTGAATAACTTTCGTTGAAAATGTGGGTGGGTCCGCAATGCTGGATAACATCCGATATTTTATCCGTCGTAGCATGCATATTGGTTTTGTTCCAGGAAACTGGAAATTTGTCTAAGGAAACTTTAGGATGAATAAGTTTCGTTGGATTATTAAAATTAAAAATATTCAATTTTGTAACTTAAAAAGGGAAAAAGTAATTTTGTAACAAAAAAATACTTACAAAATTTATTTTGGTAAAATTTGCGAATAAATTATTAAAATGTATTTGAAAAAAAAAACGGAATTTGTAAAAATATGCCTAACAGATATGAATAATGAAAAAATTAAGAATTTAGGATTAAGAGAGAGTTTTTTTAATTTTTTGTTTTTTTTATTCCAACAAGATGAAGTCAATTAAAAATTAACCAAAACTGATACTACCAAAATAAGCAGCCAACTAGGGGCAGAGCTTCAATAAATCCAGGTGAAAAAAAAAATGTAGCAACCATCGTAATGAAAAATTAAATTATTTAATTATGTCAGAGAGCTGTCTAGGGAGAAAATGTCACTGAACACTTACTGGAATACGTTAATGTACACTAATTTTGTGTTCCAACACACTAGTGCAGCAAGCTGTATGTAAACACTTCAATGTACAAAATTATAAACACACAAAATTGAGGCTTTCAGAATTGTGCAATCACAGCCATTACTAATCAAACTGTTGAAAAAGTAATATAAACAGGCTTCCAGTAACAAAAAAAAAATAGTGTAAACACTCCTACGATTTTCTCTTAATGCAATTATATTACAATATTATAATATTATAATGACAATATTATAATGAATTATTGTGACGAATTTCTTTTTACTTTCTTTAATTGCTGTCTGGACACCTTTTAAATCAATTTTGTTTCAATAAAATGTTTCAAATATAAGTAATAGGTTTTGTGTATGTGCGGATAGCAATCCAAGTTCTTAGGAAACTCGTTGCAGCCATTTTTCGAGAACAGTTCCCCCAAAGAGTCAGAAACTTATTAAGTAAAGTCACAATTTGTTTAATTGGAATTCTAAATAACTTTTCTTCAAACTTTAATTCTACCAGCAATGGTACCTCAAAATATTATGTGAATGGTAGAACCAAACATAATAATGGAAATGTCACGTTAAAGAGGAAAGCGTAACGGTACAACGCACCAAGAAACCTGCAAAAATGTTTCAAATAAAAATGACTGAATAAAAATGGACGGAAAGTAATATAGTTTGTATGGGAAGTTTAAAGAAAAAAATCAATGGGTCCATTTTCTTGAAAAGGGGGGGGGGGGGTCGAATAAAACATTACATAAAATCACTTTGCGTCAGATGATTTATTCTTAGGCATAAGTATATATGTACACGAACAGACAGACTTTGCTTGTATTCCTTGGTATGCAGAACATGTTTTTCAGTTGAAAAATTAATGTTAAAAATTTAAAACGATCGCAATTTGTTGGACTTTAAATTTTAAATAATGCATATTTTTGGCTCCAAGACAGCATACACCAATACAATTATTATAAAATATGTCAGCATTGTCAGAGTATTATAACAATAAGATTTGCGTGACATTCTTTCTTCTGTTTAGTAACTTACTTCTAGAATTATGTAACATTTTATTTAATTTTAAACATATATTTTATCACTCTACTTGAATACTTTGAATTATCCAATTTCTAGTTAAACTTGAATATATATATATATGAGAGAGAGAGAGAGAGAGAGAGAGAGAGAGAGAGAGAGAGAAAATCTTAGAATAAAAATAAGTTAAAAATGAGAAATTAGATTTTAAAAGTTCAAGTCAAGTGTTGAACATTTATAACTGTGCAATCAAGGAAGTATTACGATCATGTGAAAATTTATATACATATACATATAAATATAAATATGAACCAAATATCTAAAAAAACGAAAAATCGCTCCAACTTTAAAACTTAATATTCCGATCAGATGCAGCCGTCGCATCAGACAATAAGGTTATGGTGAAAATCGGTCAACCCTCAATCGGCCATATTTACATCAATAATTTTCCAATGATATTCTTTAATACTTGCGTACTAACTAATCCTATAAAGGGGTAATCGTTTATAAAAGGGGCAATAATTTCAAACATTCTTCCAAAAAAATAATTGGTTTTTAGAGGAGTCTCTGTGATAGCAGCAATATTCAGATTTCCTCTAAAGTATCAGTTTAGTATAACTGGATTTTTAGACTTGTCTAATATTTAAGTATACTTTATTGAATGTATTGGTAGAATTCAAAGTTTAAAGAAAGTTGGTTACAACTGGAATTGCGACTTTTGCAAAAATAGGTTTTCAAGTTTTATGGTATATTTTCAAAAATACTTCAAAGACCTATCACCACTTTTATTTAAAACCTTTCCAACAAAATTTTAAAGAAGTTTTGAGGTCTGTCTCACTTAGTTTAAATTTAAATGCCCACAAGCTTTGTCTGTTTTGACATATGGGACCGCCAGTAAAAATTTAAAACCCCTAATATCCCTACTTTATGGCCAGCCCAACTAAACATTGTAAACTTTGGAATTTTAAAGAAAATTCGTTGATTAAATTGTATTAATTGGCGTAAAAGAAAGTGGAGTAAGTGTTTTACACCAGATTTTTTTTCTGAGGAAACTGACTTTGGTGATGGGGGGGGGGGACCTCTTTCACTGTTATACTGGGTTCTACTCAACTATGTGAAAAAACAACCAACGTTTTGAAGAAAGTTTGCCAGATAAAACAGAAATACATTCGAGATGAATGTCGGGTCAGTGACCCACAACAGAGTTTGGTTTTTAATTTGTTCTCCTCTCTTGAATGTATTTAAAAAAATATATATAATAATAAACAAATTCCAAAAATAAAAAAATGAAAATATAATTGTGAGACTCATGTTTACAAGATGAATGATTTAAATACTGAAAGAAAACCGAATGATTGGGGGGGGGGGAGAGTGAAGAGCCAATGAGAAGACAAGTTTTGTGAGCCGCCTGCATACTGGAGTGCACGACAATCAAACTAGTTTGATTCATTATATGGCACTACATGACTGACTGCAAACTGAACTAACTACTCTCAACAGAACTCTTCCATATACTTCTACAGAATTGATTTAGTGCGTCGGCCGAGACTTTAACCTTCAACTTTAAACTGGTATCATGTTTTTGCCCCTAAGCAAAAAGCACTTCTAGTTTCTATCATCACTTCTCCATGGGTTGAGAATCAATTGACCCTTCCTGAATTCTAATGTTTTAGAAGAGAAATATTACTAATAACTTGCAAATTATTCTCTAACAACTGTTAGAGACACATAGCATAATTCAAAAGTCGAAAAATCGCAAGGAGTTCAAACTTGATATTCCGTTTAGACATCATCAGATGATCAGAATCGAATGTTCTGATCAACACGCTAATTTAACGAATTAACTGCATAGAAGTACGACATTTTTTAATTATTTTTCGATTTTTTCGAAACAAAATGGCACTAAATTTAAATTCTTTAATTGTGATATAGTTATTTGGATATTTTGATATATCGTTTTTCTATTTAAACATATTTCGACGGACATTAATTTTAGAAGGTTACTGGCGGAGCGGTAATATCAGGTTAATATCCAATATAATGTGTACGGTACTCCCACCACCTTCAAACTTTCAAGGGTATATAATTATTATGTTCAGCAAAAATTTTGTGGTGAAGAAATTTTATCAAATTAAAACTGTGTATTTAGCGAATGGTCTGTAATAAATCTCAAAAACGAAAAATCAGGTAACAGGTAGGTGAAACTTGATATTCCGTTCAACTACCACCTTCATATCTGACAATCTGACAAGAATATTACGTTAAAAAAAAGTATTTTCCATCCACATTACCGAGATGTATATTTTCTTCTTCAGTTTTTCACAATTTGCTCGACAACGGCTCCGATTCTCTTTTAGTTTTTATAGAAACATTTTTCTGGGAAAATTGGTTTTTGGAAAAATCAAAGCATTAAGAATTAAGTATTTTGGAACAATACAATACAATTTTCTTTTTAAATAATCAATTTAAAGTCAATTTGATCTCTAAGACAAAGCCCCTCAAATTCTATCTGACTGCAATTTGGATGTGCTTAAGAATATGTTTTTAGAGATGATTAATCTATATATTTTAGGATGATAATTTAATTTCATTACTAGTTCATAAAGCAACTCTACTACTATATATTTAATATTGTTTTTTTAATAGTAATAGGGCAATTTACAAGAAAGCTAACACCAGCCCCCCCCCCACTGTTTGTGTGTGTGTGTGTGTGTGTGCGCGTGTGTGTGTAGTGCTGACAGTATTTCATATGCGGTTGAAATATGTGGAAATTCCGGTAATGTGGTTGAAAGTTTAAAGAAAATTGTTGCTCGTTTGAAGAAAATACCAAATGAAAGAATCTGATATGAAACACTCAGCCGACTTTCTCTTACTGCGGCAGTTTACACCGATTTTCAATTAAAATTTTGGAAATTTCTCCAATTCTTACTGAATGTTCGCTTTTCTTCAACTGTATATCAATTACAGAACCTGAACTTAATAAAATGACTTTTTTGAGGAAACCATACACTCCCCCCCTCCCACAAAACTTTCTTTAAATGAACTTTCTCAGAAAACAAGATCTGAATAAAAGTGATAGGTCTCTCTGAATTCATAATTTGTATGACAAATTTAATGAAATCCGTCGGGTGTTTTGTAGAAAACTGAAATAACTATAAACCCCCACTTCCCGTTGACCTATTTTATTCAAACTCAGAATTTTGATAACATATTTAATTCTAATTAATATTATTTGAATGATAGAGTTGTATAATTGCACAGTGGGAAACATAACCGCCCAAAACCACCTTAAATGAATTTTTCCGGTGAAATGTTTTAAAAAAAAATAAATAGCTCTTGTGTGTTTATCGCTATACTAAGTTTAAAGAAAATTGTTCAAGCCGTTTTCGAGAAAAACTCAGAAAATTATAAAAAAAAAAAAACTGTTCTAAGTAGATAAACGCACTTCCGGTCAACCGATTGTATTCAAACTCGGAATATTAACCACATATTTAAAATTATTTAGATGATACAATTATATATAATACATTGAAACAGCACTTTAGAGGATAACATAACTCCGCGTCTCCCCTCCTAAAATCTCCCTTTAGATGAATTTTCCCAGAGAAATGTTGCAAATAAAACTTGTAGCTCTTTTTGTGTGTATAGTTAATATGCAATGTTTAAACCAAATCGTTGGAGCGGTTTTCGAGAAAATTGCAAAAACTGAAGAAAAAAAATCAATTCAGTAAGTGGTACTTCCGGTGAAAGAGTTTTGACAGGTCAGTCCCTGTCACATCTCATGGTGATACCCAAATGGAATGCCAATTATGAACGTTCTGCGATTTTTTTTTTTTTTTGAGCTGCTGTTCGCATACATACACACACGGACCCATATACACACAGACCATTTTCTAGAAACCACTATTTTGGACTCAGGGAGCCTCTCAAAACGCTCAGGGGAAAACTCGATATCGAAAATCTGACATGATTACAATACTTCTAGCGGTAATTAAAGAAATTAAAAAATCACAATAAAGTCGTACTTACTGTTGAAGGAGTTTTTACAGAAACTTTTGTGACAGATTTTTTGATACACACTGTCTCTCTTTCACACATATACACACACACACACACGCACGCGCGCGCACGCACACAGATAGTGAGATCAATCGCTACAATATATATAATACCAAAAAGCAATACTCCCCCTACAGCAGTAAAAGAAAATAAACATAAATGTGTGAATAATTCTTGAGATTACCTTCAGAGGAAGTTTAGGCCATTCAGCTCTTCTAGCTTTATAACGACTCTCAAAATTAGCATCCCAATATTCACGGCTCTTCATCCAATCCGGCTGTAAAAATAAACAAAAACAAAAAACATCTTATTCTGAGGATGATATACAATGCATAATGAAAGGGTAGTTTTAAGCTTTAAAGGGCGAATGTGTATTTTATATATTATATATATATATATATATATATATATGTGTGTGTGTGTGTGTGTGAACATGAACAGTTCCTTCAGATTGATAAGGGAGTGAGGTATTATATATATATAAACTACTTTATAAGTTTATAAGTTTTTGATTTATGCAGTCACGTGACCACAAGGTGGCCTTGATTGGCCAAACTTGAAAGAAATGACGAGAGTACAGATACAGATCGCTGCATCCTTTACCAAAAGGAAATAGATTTTTTTTTCTAATTTTTTAAGCAGTTTGTTCTATATAGTTTATTCTTTAACTTGAATAAAAATTATTTTAAACAAGTTTTCACTTGGACATGAAAATTCCTTCCATCAATATAAATAAATTTATATAAATTTTCCGAATTTTATGCTTAGTGCATTCAACACACACTCTCTCTTCTTAGGAATTTTCTAAGGAAAACTAAATCTAATGCAAGTTTACGAATAATATTAAATTATTTATAGTAGAAATGTTTACAAGAAGTTATATATAGCCGGAACTATAGTTACAGAAGTTATTCGTTGGTTGTTTATATACTTAAATCAATGTTTACTTTGATTATTGACAATGTTATACCTTAATATTCATTATGTACCCAAATTTCTTTACCTCTCATTATAATCTGCAACCAAAATGTCAAAAAAAAACTGTCATTCCCAGTCTTCAGAGTCATTACTGGAAACAGCCGAAGTAATTTATGCAGTGCAAGGAGAGGAGCAGCAACCCAGCAGTGCACCGAAATACGGAAGAAGCGTTTTGCTTTAAACGTTAAAAATTGGAGATACAGACTTCAAGATGAGCCAAGATCAGATGTCCATCGGTTGTTGATAATGAAAAATTGCTCGAATATGTAAAGCAGGATCCGTATGCGGACCACTCGTGGACTATCTTCCATATTAGGGGCTTCAACGCCAAGATAGCTTCCATTTCAGAAAAAAATGGATGCCCGGAATTTAAGACTAAATCAGAACCTTATGAACTGTCAGAGCGGCAATTATGATGATATGTGCAAAAATTTGGTCCGAAATCCTAAAGATGATCAATTTTGGAAAAGAAAATTACAAGAAATGAAAAGAAGATATTTTTGAAAAATTCAATCAAACATGAACAATGTTGGCATACACAAGGCAGTAGTATATGTTTGCCGATTCTGGGACAGATTTTTGCTCCCTCACCTACCCCCCCTCGCCTTCTACCTTCAACTTCCCTGTCCATGACCACCACCCCCTCACCACCTAGTTAACCCTCCCCACCAAATGACACCCCCTCCCTCCCCCAACCTATTCCCAACTTTTCCCCCACCCCCTCCCCTCCCCTTTTCCTGTAGGCGAAGAAATATTAAAAATTAATTTTTTTTTTGCTGAGGTCAGCAAAAGCGATCTCACAACCTTCGTCATCCAAGTCCATCACTTACACCACTCAGCTATAGTGGTAACTTGGCAATAGTAGTTTTCTTTAGATCCTTATACCTCACCCCCACATACTTCTCCCTCATCTCTCTCATATCCTTTCTCTCTCTCTCCTCTCTCTCTCTATAGATAATATATAAAATATATACACAGAGACTTAAAGAGAGGCTCTGCCCCACGTACCCCAGGCCAGGGTTCATTAACCTGTATTTTTCCATTCGTACAAAAGTTTATTAACCTCTATGTATGAACAATGTTTGCAATATAATATATTTACTTATTTTTTTTTTTTTTTTTTAGACGGATACTTATGTAAGTTTTTTGGTAAAAAATAAACTAAAACTTAATCTATGGTTTCTTCTTATCTACTTTTATCGATCAAGTATATTGACATTTAATACAGTATATTGATTTATGAGTCACTTACTTGTGTAAGGTTTTTGCGTAAGCAATTTACAAGTTAATCTCCATTTTCCTTTCTTTTTTTTAATCGATCATTATATATTTATAGAATCCAATATATCGGTTATTTTATTTTATTTTATTTTTTTTTGGCACAGTTTAAAGTTGTTGGACCTGTTATCGATGAAATAGTTAATAATATGTTTTATCGAACTAATTGTTTATGCAATTAAAGAAAGGAAAAAAAGCTAGTGATTTAATAACTGGTGTATCTCAATTTACATCCAAATTCCGCATATTTAATCACTAGACAGATACTTAGTTTTTTTGGTAAACAGATGAGTTTTTTTTTGGTAAACAATAAACTAAAACTTAATCTATGGTTCCTTCTTATACACCATACTTATCTATTTTTATCGATCAAGTATATTGCACATTTAATACAGTATATTGATTTATGAGTCACTTACCTGTGTAAGGTTTTTGGTAAGCAATTACAATTTAATTTCCATTTTCCTTCTTTAAGAAAAATCTATTTAGCCTATTATACAAAACACACCGAGGACAGCCGAACTACAGAGCCGATAATAACCGAACAGTCCTTATTTTTTTTAAAAAAAAAAAGAAGAAAAATACACATTACACAATCATTTGTAATTAAGTTGTCCAAGTTTTCTAATAATAACCACCGTCCAAATCGTTCGTTAGTAGGTTTTACTTTTCTTCCATAGAGCTGAGAAACACTTAACACTTTGTGCGAGCCCATGTTGTCTCTGCCGATGACCGATTAACACTTAATTACAAAGGACTCCACTATGAGTTAAATCTCCACTTTCCTTTTTAAGATAATTTTTTGTTTTGTTTATCGATCAACTATATTTATAGAATCTAATATATCGTTTTCTTTTTGGTACTGCTTAAAGTCGTTGGATCTGTTATCTAACGCAATGTACGACGAAATAGTTAATAATATGTTTTGTCGAACTAATTGTTTATGCAATTAAAGAAAGGGGAAAAAAAAAAAAAAGGTAGTGTTTAACCAGAGATTTAATAACTGTTGTATCTCAATTTACGTATCAAATTCCACATATTTAATCACTTTTCTAATCTAAAACGTACTCAATTTACACACATATTTCCGTCAATTCTTGCAAGAAGAGATGTAAGTTTTCGGTTAGAAATGTAGAAAGTGCCTTTCTTACAAATTGACATGTAAGAAATAAAAGTAAGAATAGCGATTTATGCGTACATATTAAAACTAGTAATTTAAATGGAACTTATATATTTTTAAACACTTTTTATTAGAGCAAAAGTAATTTTCTCTAGAGATAACTACTGTAAGTTTGCAGTTAAAATTGTAAAAGTCGAAAGTGCGTATCTTAGAGCTTAACATGTAAGAAATAAAAGCAAGAATTGCGGTATATACGCATTTATTAAAACTAGTAATTTAACTGGAATTTATATGTTATACATGTTTAAACACTTCTTATTTGAGCAAAAGTAATTTCTCTCTAGAGATAGTTTGCGGAGTTTCGCAGTAATATCTTACTACAGTAGTATTTTTCTGTAGTCTTTTTACAGGAGTAAGTCTAATTCCACCACAGTGGAAAGCTGATCCTACACAGATAATGTAATTTCCAAAAAAAAAAAAAAATCTTCTATCGAATTAATTGTTTGTACAATTAAACAAATTACTTAAAGAAAGGAAAACTTAGTGGAACCAGTAGTCTTTTTATCTCAATTTAGGTACAAAATTCCCCTACATTTTTGCAATCTAAGAAGCACTCAATTTACGTACTTAACTCCCCCCAAAATAGTGATCAGTTTCCAATTTAACTGGTAAATGAATTATTCTATATTTTTGTAATCTAATAAGTATTCAATTTACATATATAATTCCAATAGAGAATTTAATAAATTAATGGGATTTATACCATACCTAGATAGAAGTAACTTCCTTAGTGAGTAACAGATTGATATTCGCTCCTAGAGTTATGGATGTGCAAATGACGAATGATTAGACAGTAGAGAATGTATTGTGTTAAATGTCTTTGGTCAGGTCAAAATGTAAAATCACTGCACAAAGCAAAGTTGGACTACAATTAAATCTGTCGAATAACCAAGAAAAACAAAGATATACAAAAGAATATATTGCACTAAAACATTCGTAAGTTATCGTATTGTGAATTGGAATAACAGTTTTGCTAGTAATTTCCAAGTTCTTTCCTCAACCTTTCTAAATATGTAACAACTTCTTCTGCCATCTTACATTCTTAAACAGGCATAGGATATTATGCGCTAAAAAACATGTTACTTTTTAATAAAAGAATATTGGAACAAGTTAAACCATTATAAGTTTCTAATCTGGGGAAATGATTGCATTATATCCAAATTCGAAATCTTCTGTTTTGTAGCCATTGTCTAATGTCTATTAGTCCAAGAAAAACACAGATATACAATAGAATATAAACATATATTGCACTAAAACATTCTTAAGTTATCGCATGGCAATTATTGTGGATTGCAATAACAGTTTTGCTAGTAATTTCCAAGTTCTTTCCTCAACCTTTCTAAACATGTAACAGCTAAGAAATAAGTTTCTAATCTGGGGAAATTATATCCGAGTTCGAAATCTTCTGTTTTGTACCCATTGTCTAATGTCTATTAGTCCAAGAAAAACACAGATATACAATAGAATATAACACATATTGCACTAAAAACAGTCTTAAGTTATCGCATGGTAATTATTGTGGATTGCAATGACAGTTTTGCTAGTAATTTCCAAGTTCTTTCCTCAACCTTTCTAAACATGTAACAACTAAGAAATAAGTTTCTAATCTGGGGAAATTATATCCAAGTTCGAAATCTTTGTTTTGTACCCATTGTCTAACGTCTATTAGTCCAAGAACAACCAAGAAAAACACAGATATACAATAGAATATAACATATATTGCACTAAAAACAGTCTTAAGTTATCGCATGGTAATTATTGTGGATTGGAATCAGCTTTCCTCAACCTTTTTAAACATGTAAACAACTTGTTCTACTGTCTTACATTCTTAAACAGGCATAGGAAATTATGCCCTAAACAATATGTTACTTTTTAATCGAAGAATATAGGAACAAGTTAAACCAATGTTTGCATAGTATAGGAAATGGGAAATGATTGCATTATATCCAAATTCGAAATCTTCTTTGGAATTTAGACATTTCTACCAACACTAACGTCTATTAGTCCAAGTACAACACAGATATACAATAGAATATAACACATATTGCCCTAAAACAGTCTTAAGTTATCGCTTGGCAATTATTGTGGATTGCAATAACAGTTTTGCTAGTAATTTCCAAGTTCTTTCCTCAACCTTTCTAAACATGTATCCCTACAACTTGTTCTACTGTCTTAAATTGTTAAACAGGCATACTGATATTATGCACTAAAAAATATGTTACTTTTTAATCGAAGAATATTGGAACAAGTTAAACCAATGTTTGCATAGTATAGGAAATGGGAAATGATTGCATTATATCCAAATTCGAAATCTTCTGTTTGGAATTTAGACATTTCTACCAACACTAACGTCTATTAGTCCAAGTACAACACAGATATACACAGAATATAATACAGTATATTGCCCTAAAACAGTCTTAAGTTATCGCTTGGCAATTATTGTGCATTGCAATAACAGTTTTTAAACAAACAAAAAATACTGCAAACATACAAGTGTCTGGTCCCCAAACTTGTTGTAATTGGTACCGATTAGAAATATAAATATATTCTATAGTCATTTGGAAGAAATTAGTCAAAATATTCCCAAAAAAAAAAAAAAATCATTATTAGTTCTGTTTAATGTTTTAACTTGTTTTTATTAGACGGAAATTATAACACAGAAGTATTTTTGCTTAGTCAGATCGCATTCCTACACCTTCTTACAAGCCCTGGCACACACACACACACACATACGCGCACGCGCGCACTACATGCTGTTAAGTGAATAATTGACAGAAATAAAAAAAATACATGTTTTTCTATTTTTGCAATACAAAAGAAAGGAAATAATTGCAACCATTAAAAGTAAAAATTGATCACCGTTTTCTCTATTATTTTTCTCTCATAATACATAGATGTGTACGCTTCTATTATAAATAACACAAACATAATATTTTGTTTAATTACAAAATCCATACCTTATACTATAATCTTGGTAATAGTATACATAATTTACACACACCCACACACACACAACACAAATCTTTTTATGTCTACTGGCAGAGTATGTTTTAACTTATCTAAATTGTCAAAATTTATAGTCAAAATCTAAAGCTAAGTCTTGCATTTCTCTTACTAACCAGCAATGTCTATTTCTATAAGGAACTAGTTTAAGGCCTACCAAAATTACTGCTTCTAACCGGTTGCACTCAGAAACTTTAACACGACCTCTTATTTCTTTATCGTTCTCCTGTTGTGTTGAAAGCGGTACCTTGTATATTTTTCCTGTGCAAAATTCCATCTTCTCTATTTTGGCAAACGAGTGTCCATTGTAACTTGTTACACCAGTAAATGTTAAAAATGGTTTCTCTCGGTAGGTGAGGAAATTATATCCAACCCATTTTTCGGTATTATAATGTAACCATTTTCTTTATTAGAATAGGCACTATTTGTTTTGTTTTTGTGGTACCCTTTTAGTTCTTGCACTCTTCTTTTTCTGCATATATAAAAGTTCTTTTGTTGTTTACGGTAAACACCAGTTGTGTGCAAAGTTTTGCAATGTGGTTTAATATTTTTAAATTCTGTCAACTCGTTTTCCACCAGTTGCTTGTATTCCTCTTTCTGTAGTTTTTCTGTATATAGTCTATCTTCCTTCTTTTTAAATCCACCTAGTTCTAAGTGTCGTTTCTTTACCCATACATGGGAGTTCTATTTCTTTTACTGTAGATGGCAATAGCCTACCGGCTCTCTTCCGTAAGACATGGTACCAATCCTGTCTTTTCGATATCTATGGTATGGTATAAAACAGTGTTCCAGTGTTTT
>JAAEAF010002740.1:0-88104 GCA_011037195.1 Triatoma infestans | reverse complement strand
AAATATATGTACCCTAGGATTGGGAGAAGAGTATTTAACGTATAATATACATATAAATAAACTTAGAATATTTTGTCAGTTGCGGTTAATGGGAAAGAAGGTTAATAGGCTTTTTTTATAATGGGACAGCTTATAAGTTTTCTCCAGAGTCGATTTGCCCATTGTGTAATTCGGGTAGTTTGGATAGCTTAGAACATTTTGTTTTAGAATGTAAATTATTTGATAATCTCCGTAAGCTCCATATTTCCGAATATGTTAGTGACGTCTTGGATGTGAATTTAATATTTTGTAACTTGTTGGTACCAGAGTCAGTTTCAAAAATCAATAAAATTTTCTATTATATTTCTAAGGCCCTCAAATTAAGAAATGTTGTGTTAAATCTTCCCTAGAGGCATATCTCTATTTATTTATATTTTTAATACATGCTGAAAGTGTGACAACTTGTTAATTTTATTTCATTACTTTTTGGTTTTTATTTTCTATTCTTAAGGGTAAATGTTTATTTTTCTTTTGTTTTTGAATTTGGTTAAACTTGACATTTTGTAAAATTTTCTTTTTGTTTTTTGAAGTATGATGTTATTTTATTATGTATATGTTTTATAATGTACTACTCACTCTTGCTAAAAAATTATATTTTATGAGAAATAAAAAAAAAAAAAAATAAAAAAAAAATATACTAGAAGCAGAAAACTGCTCTCTGTAATTCCAAAAATGTTGGCAGTGTATGAGTTATGTCTCCATAGTTTATATGAACTTCTAATACTGAAAAATCCCCAAAAAAAGAGATAGTTGTTAAAGGAAGAATAGTATCTTTAACATTTCTTGGAAAACTCTGTTTCTTTCTTTGAGACTTGAAAATAATTCACTGAATTTATTATATTTCTTAAAGGACTAAAATTCTTACATATATCAACGTGAAAAAAATAAAACAAATGTTACAATAAAAAAACAAATATATATATATGTATATGTGTGTTTGTAAATAAGGAATGAATAAAAATAAAATTGTTCCCTGGATAGTTTTTTGATGCAGTTATTTCAACTGGTTCATCCTACCAATAAAATGTTAGTGGTTTTCTACTAGTGGATGTCCTACCATCACCCCCGTAGGAGTGATAAAAAACTACGAAACATTTCTGATCCAATGTCTTTCCTTTTTTCGCCTCTATCCTAGAGGATATGCTAACATTAAATTATTTCAAACATTCACATTCATAAATAATCAAGATGTATATTTACGTATTTATATAATATATATTTATAAAGTTAATAAAAACAAAAATATCGTGTGTAAAATACTCATACAATTTGTTCTTACTGCAATACATTTTTTCTCAAACTTTTTCATTATATATTAGCCTGTCTTCAATGTTATATAAATGGGAGAATCTAAACATAATAAAAACGACGTTTTTAAGGGAATTGTGACCTTCCAGCTCCCCTAGCACCACCTATAAAATCAATTTTCTCACAAAAAAGTTACACATATAAGTTATATGAACGAAACGAATGGGGTCTTTATGGAGAAAATTGCAGAAACTTTAATACAAACTGAACTCTGAAAACTAAAAAAAATATGATTTACCTCAAACTTGGCATTTTGGCCGTTTAATTTTAATTATTATTTTAAAGATGAATGGTGGTATATTCCTATAATTAACTAAAATGGCCCTTTAGAGGAAACCATATCCCTTAAAACTGCATCCTCAAAACCTTTCTTAAATGAATATTCACGGAAGAAAGTTTCGACTAAAAGTTTTAGTTCTTTATTTGTACAGTGGGTATACAAAGTTTAGAAGATTTTATTTACATGTTTTTAATATTGTATACAAACAAAGTTTAAACAAACACGTTAGAGCTTTTTTGAGAAAATCGCCAAAAAAAAAAAGTGAAAAACTCCAATCAGTAAATTGGTACATCCAGTTGAGAAATTTTGACAGATAGGTAACTTATCCAATCGGTATTTCTTGGGAAAAGATTATTAGCTCAGTGGTAGCGTGCTGGACTCGCATGCGGAAGTTCCAGGTTAAAGTCCAGTGTTAACCTTAGATTTTTTTCTCCTTAGTTACGTAACCAGCTCACTGGCGCGATGATGGGCGATACTGTCTGTTTAACGAGAGAACACTGTTGTGGAGCCAGTCAGAGCACTGAGAAGGCGGCGGTCGCCCATGACTATAGATGTTGAAGCGTTTTAAAATTGCCCTCAAGAGGTATCTGTTGCATGCAGTTACTTGGGGATTAGCGACGCCACGGGTTACCACAGCTAAGTACTTCATGCACTTCGTCAGAACAGTACACAATACACTCAAACTATGTACGAGGTATGTAAATTAAGTAATGAGACTGATTTTTTATCTTTTTTTTATTCAAATAAAATTACATTGTCCCCTTCAAAGTAACTACCTTGGGAAGCCACACAACGCTGAAGACGATTCTTCCATTCGTCATAGCAGTGCTGGAACTCGGATACTGGAATAGACTTCAGTTGGTCGGTTACGGCTGTTTGCATATTCTCCAATGTTCCAAAATGACGTCCCTTGAGGTGATTTTTCAATTTGGGGAACAAAAAAAAGTCACATGGACTCAAGTCGGGTGAATAAGGAGGCTGAGGAGCCACAGGAATGTTATTACTGGCCAAATACTCATTAATAGAAATCGCGGTGTGACACGGAGCATTGTCTGATGCAACACCCACTTGTTTTTGATGTTTGGTCTCACACGCATGACTCTTTTTCGAAGTCTCTCAAGAACTTCTCGGTAAAAATGTTGGTTTACCATTTGGCATTGAGGCACAAATTCTTTGTGAACGATTCCTTGGCTATCAAAAAAGAAAATCAGCATGCATTTGATTTTTGACTTGCTCATTCTTGCTTTTTTTGGCCCTGGAGAGGTTGAAGTGTGCCACTGCATGCTCTGACGCTTAGTTTCTGGATCATACTCAAACACCCAAGAGTCGTCTCCTGTAATAACACGTTCCAAAAAATTGGGATCGTTTTCAATTGCTCCCAAAAAGTCAAGGCTCCTTTCCTTTCTGATGTCTTTTTGCTCTTGTGAAAGATTTTTCGGAACCATTTTTGCACAAATTTTTCTCATCCCCAATTCATTAGTGAAAATTTGATGAACGGTTGTGTGAGTCAAATTCAACTCTTCGCCGATCATTCGGACTGTCAAACGACGATCTGAACGCACGAGATCGCGGATTCTGCCAACATTTTCGTCTGTTCTTGAAGATGAAGGCCTTCCGCTGCGAGACTCGTCTTCAATTGATTCCCTTCCTTCTGCAAACGACTTAAACCACCTAAAAACCTGTGCTCTCGACAAAACATTGTCTCCATAGGCCTGGCACAATTTTTCAAACGTTTCCGTTGCACTGTGCCCAAGTCTGAAGCAAAACCTGATAGCACAACGTTGCTCGTAATTGATGTCACTCATTTTTAAAAAGCACTGAAAAAACCTTGCTCACAAAAAAAGTCACTACGGACAGTGCAACAACTCTAGCATTTTTAAATTTGCACTGGACGTGTATCAGATGTTTACTTGCCCTACCACGCATGCGCCGCGTCTCCAGTGTTGCCAGATCGAACACTAGAAAATCAGTCTCATTACTTAATTTACACATCTCGTACATTCCACTCTTTACAGACAACTACATGCGCAGTAAACAACTAGCGTCTCCGTCCCTAATTAATTGGCGAAAGCCAAAGGAGAAGGAAGGGATTAGCTCAGTGGTAGCACGCTGGACTATCAACGCGGAGATCCCGGGTTCGAATCCAGCGGCATGCTGCTCTTAGATTTTTTTCTTCCTAGGAACCTCTACAACTCACTGTCCGGTGATGGGCAGTGTTGCCTGTAGCTAGAGAATGCTACAGGCAAAATATATCAGGCCGGTTGTGCATTGGAGAAGGCTCCGGGAGGCACAATAGGTCTTTCAGTTCGTAGTGCAATAATCCCCTACAACAATCTAAAAAACTTGGTAAGCCAAGTTTGAACTTTCCGCTATGTTTGGTCTTGTAACAACTGTTCGCTTATAAATAGACACACACACTTTTTTCCACTTTTTCAAACTCAGGGGACTTTAAATATGTTTTCTGGTGAAAACTTGATATCGAAAATTTGGTACTATCATCATACTTTTGCTTACCAGAAGTAAGAGAAATTGTATTAGTTTTTAATAATTAATTTTGTTATCTGAAATAATTCCTAGCATTCATACTGATTAATAGAGCAAGGAATGATGGCATTAATCCTTTGTACAGAAATGGTTCTCATTAAAGTAAAATTTGTATAAATATCTAAGAGAAAATGTTATGTTTTGCCTAAAAAATTTAAACATTTTGTATAAAATTTAATATTCAATTAAAGTTAACTATTAATAAAATTTAATATTTAAATATTTATCGAGATACTTTTATTGCTTTATAACCAGGGAAGGGGGCACTTTGTTGTTAAACAGAATAGAGCAAGTGCTATATATTGATGTGATCAATTTTTGAACGTAATGGCCAGTTATTTCTCCAACATAATCTAGGTAGCAGTTGTGGAGGACGGGGGCAAAGCGGGAATATATTTAGTATTAAGAGGAAGCTTTGTTCAGCACCAGGCTTGTGTAGTCAATTAATTTTTAGCACGCAATTTGCTACTAGTAATTAAAGAGCACAAAACGGGATGGAATTAATCCAGAAAAAGGTTTCCACTAAATCCAGATACAGCTGGATGGAAAGTTACAGTATTTAAAATAGGTTAAATGCTAGAATATGTATATTGAAAATAAACGACAGCATTAAGGATATCTGATAAATATTTCGGGGAAAAAAAAACAATAATATTTAAGTGTCTTCTGTTTAGTGAACCCTGTTTAATATAAAAAGAATTGTCTATGAATATGTAAATTACGAATGGTAGGAAAAAGGCTGTAAAGTACTGTTCATTCAAAATACTAACCACCGAAACTAGGCTTATTTAACAAAAATTAATGGAAAAATGTATTCAAACGATTGTAACATTCTAACCACTTGTTTAAACTCAAAATTTGACTTACGAGCTTTATGGTGTAAAGTTCTCACTGGTTACAGTGAAATAAAATCTAATACAATTTCACAATACAGACCTAAACTGTGAATGTAACTTTACTTGCACATTTCTAACAGGATTATCTTAATCCACTAAGCTAATAATTTATTTGCGTCAAAAAAAATCTGTCAATCTAAAAAGAGACCAAGTCCTTCTAGAATTTGCCAAAGAGAATGGTACAACTATGTACTGAAGAAATAGATAAATAGGATTTTATTTGTCTATTTCACAGAATTTTATTCCAGTGACTCCATGAAACGTTGATTTTTTTTAAAATATAATTTTCCCAGCCATAGTAACCTATATAATCTAAGACATTATTTCTGAACGCTCCCTTAAAGATTGTAGACTGTAGATTGTTGTAGGGGATTATTGCAATGCGACCTGAAAGATCTATACTGCCCCCCGGAGCCTTCTCCAATGCACAGCCGGCCTCCAACAGTGCTTTCTAGCTGCAGGCAACACTGCCCATCACCGGACAGTGAGTTGTACAGGCTCTAGGAAGAGAAAATCTAAGGGCAGCATGCTGAATTCGAACCCGGGACCTCCGCGTTGCTAGTCCAGCGCGCTACCACTGAGATTTTCCCTTCCTTCTCTCGCCAATTAACTAGGAACGGAGACCCTAGTTTGTGTACGGTGTTTGTCCTTGTCTGTAAAATATATGTAGTTTAAGTGTATTGTGTACTGTACAGAAAGTGCATGGAGTACTGAGCTGTGATAACTCGTGGAGTCGCTCCTCTCTTCGTTCAGAAATAATGTCTTAGATTATATAGGTTACTATGGCTGGGAAAATTATATTTAAAAGTAACTGCATGCCAACGATACCCCTTGCGAGGAGCATCTTTTAAAAATTACAAGCGAATCTACAAGTAACAAATCTTTACAAACTTGTATAATCGTTGTCAAATACATATTATTCAAGACAACAACAGATAATGTTTACGGAAAGTACCGTGAAATAATTTACAAAATATTAAAACTAATTAAAAAATTTAAATATCACAAAATTAAATCTATTTTGTTGCAATTATAAAATTGTATTGTAGAAATTTTACTTGTGGTAATTCGTGTCACACAGTTTACATTTTTAGCAATCATTTGCTTTATGTTCATCTCCTAAAGCAAACCTTAATTCCAGGTTAAGTAAAATTTTGACTAATTTTATAGGTTGTGTCAAAAAAACAAAACTTATTAACATAAGGTAATATTATAGGGAGATAAACCATACATGTTCTGGAAATAAACTGCTTCAGACACATTTCCGATATTTTTTAAACTTACTAAAATAATAAAACTAATGAAATACATTTACTTTGAATATAAAATCAAAGAATTAAAAAAATATGACAATAAAATAGACTAGTTTCTGATATATAAATGTTCGGTATTTATCTATATTTGAATTTGCCGCCGTTAAAATATTATAACTATGACTATTTAGGCTGTGTCCTAATTGTAGAGACGGGTAGTCCCTTTGTCGCCCCCTCTAGGTTAGTCACTCCTTAAAACTCACACAAGTAAGGTCTCCGTGTAAACTGTCTACTCAATTTCGACTTTCCGCTTTCCTTCCGTGAAAACCCATGAATTGCCACATCTGGTTTTCCTCGGGGTTAGTGTTAATAAGTCACAAGTTAATACTCAGACAAGAAAGGTGTATGTGTGTAAAACGTAATTTGCATTTATCTACTCAATTTAGACTTCCGCTTTCTCTTTTTGTGAAAACCCAGGTGTTATCACTTCTGGTTTTCCTCGGGGTCAGTATTGATAAGTTGATTTCTTGTCGAGTGAGTGTCTCCGGATTCTCCCAGCCTGTTAAGGTTGATTGTGCAAGCACGTGGTCTACTTCCGGTTGCTTCTCCGGCCTTACAGCTTTCCTGGAGCCCGTTTAAATACTTCATCTATTTTCATCAGCCGTACTGTGTGGACAACGACGCTGGAATTGCAGGCATATGGTTCTTTTTGTTTCCTTTCCTGTCTCCTATTTCCTTGAATTCCCCATATGGGCTGAAAGACTTCATCGGACCACACTAACTTTAAAGGTGTCTGCGTTTAAGATAAGCGCCACTCCTTTTGGCTTGTTGAATACAATAAATATTTTTGCTACTCATTATGCATTTATTAAATATTCATTTTGTTCATGTTATATGAGCCCATTGGCTCACTCTTTAATATTTCTATACAGTCCACTTAATATTTTCTGTCACTTAATATTTTCTATTATTTTCTTTTAAATTTTACTTTATTTCATTTAATTTTATTTAACAGAACTCACCTTTTAATTTCGTTTATTATTTTATTTTATTTCCTGTTTTTTACCAAACAATAAAACTTTTATATATTGCACTTAAACTGTTGGTTATAATTTTTAAAATGATGCCATTGTCGGTAACCCTGGCTGTCACTTTTCATAACAAATTCAAATATAATGTGTTGATTTAAATCTAATAAATTGTGGAGAATACTGGCGGTAGGGAGAAGACACAAGCTGGCTCGTGGAGACTAGCCAATTACCTCCTATCAAAATCACTGCGCAAACTAAACTACGCTCTCTGTCGTTCAAACAATAAGCATTTAAATATTATGCGAAGCGAAGTTAGGCTGGAACCCGAGCATTATACACGAAGTGAAAACTATTAGTGACCATCCATTGAAAATTTAGCCTATGCATGCAGTCTGTTAATGTAAAGCACTATTGAATAATTCCAGCGAGAATAAACATAAACAAGCTTATGTATAATAATTTATCAAGCCACTGCTTAAAATTATAAAGTTATGATCAGCAGTTAAATATAATATTCACTTTTGTTCAATGAAAATCTGTGTACAACAATGCATATTTACCGAGTAGTCAGGAATACTGTGCGCTATCTGTATTTCCTTTCTTTAGATGATCCTATAAAGGTATGGATTACTAAAAGAAATATAACAATAACCAAGCGTATGAATAATGTAAAATGGTTTCGCCTGGTAAGGCTTTGTGGTAGGCTGTTTCAATGGAAAAAGAAAGGGAAGCTGGGACAGGTTAGTTGAGCTCGGGGGAGGCCGAGAATACGACCAACAGCAGGTTCACAACAATACACACAATCCAAGCCGCCCCCGCCCCCGCTCCCCGGCCTCAAAGGTCTACTCCAGTCTATCCACTATTATAACCACAGCACAAAACCACCGCGGTTTCAATGCTGTGAGCAATATGGAGCTCGCCCTCTATTGTCCATTCTTCGTCCTATTACTATTACCCTACACCATGAACCCTACCGCTAAATGGGAATTTAATTAGAATCAATAATCTGTTAAAAAAGTATACTTTATCATCATTATACATCAACAGAGAAAATGACTTAATTTACATGTTGAAATGATTATTAGAACCATCGATTTATGAAAAGACTTCTCCTCCTCCTAAAGAAACTATTTCCTCCTAGTAATCTCATTAACTGATGTCACTAAATCATTAAAACAAAGAATAAATTTACATAAGGGGAAAAAAAAAGGAAGGAACATGCTGACTCAAGAGAGGAAATGGTAGTGGTTTTCATTAAAGAAAGAGTATTTTCAATTGTGACTTGATGAACGCGAGAGAATTAAATGAGTTTTATGATATTCCTTATTGTCATCCTTTCCTTTCACTTTCTTTTTGGTAGTAGAAGAATTCCCCTACTAGCAGCTCATTCATTACTACCACATCAATGAAAAATGAGATCTTATACAAAAATTGAAACTAATGAAATACTCCATCTCATAAATGTAAAAGAATATTACTTATTTATTGCTTTCAAGGGCAATTTCAATAACATAAGTTGGCCTATATCCAAAAAAGACAGATGAATTATTCCACAAAACATTGTCAAATTACAAAATTAAATTAGAAATTTGTGTTGGCTGAATAAAAGTTTTCTGTATTTATGTTCAGAACAACAAGATAGCGCCACCGTCGCTACTCAATTCGATTGACAAGTTTTTGGGGTACAGCTCCGCCCAAGCGTCTCCCATCCTACTCAAGGATATTGAGTCAACAACAAAGTAATCTACCAGTTATACTATCATCAGGGAACAGAGAGACTCATCGAAATTTTCGAAAATGCAAAAATCTAATGAGCACTGTTAGATCATTAACTAATCATCATCATTAGCGTGATTAGCTTACTTATCACATGCTACCAACAGTTCCCTTCCAACCTGCAAGCGTAAGCCAGCGTCGATATTTCTACCAGACCAGTCACATTTTCAGGAATAAGGTCCGCCCAAGGTTTGTCCGGATTACTTATTTAAGAATATCGGAACGAGCTCATTAATCGGCCAGTCATCATAATTAATCCACCACAAGTCTACCAGTCACTCTACATCACTCGCCATGTCATCTCTCTCTCTCTAAGTTGCTAATTCTAAATCCTCATCTCTCATTGCCTTTACCTTAAAATTAAGCCATTAAGCCTTTTTTTTTGGTAAAATTATAGATTTACTATTTAATAAATGTTAGTTTCTAGTTTTATATTTCTCTCTTAGATTTTTGCAACAGACCTCTACTAATAAACCCACTACAAAATATACGTATCAGAAACATTTCTCGAAAACTATGTTTACATAAAAAGATCTACTTCATTTGAGAGTTAATAAACATAATATATTTTTAAATTTCATTAATTTTTTTTTATTTTTTTATATTTTCAAATTTAATTTATACACTGGTTCTAGCAGCTCATTCATTACTACCACATCAATGAAAAATGAGATCTTATACAAAAATTGAAACTAATGAAATACTCCATCTCATAAATGTAAAAGAATATTACTTATTTATTGCTTTCAAGGGCAATTTCAATAACATAAGTTGGCCTATATCCAAAAAAGACAGATGAATTATTCCACAAAACATTGTCAAATTACAAAATTAAATTAGAAATTTGTGTTGGCTGAATAAAAGTTTTCTGTATTTATGTTCAGAACAACAAGATGTCACTTATTTATTGCTTTCAAGGGCAATTTCAATAACATAAGTTGGCCTATATCCAAAAAAGACAGATGAATTATTCCACAAAACATTGTCAAATTACAAAATTAAATTAGAAATTTGTGTTGGCTGAATAAAAGTTTTCTGTATTTATGTTCAGAACAACAAGATATCGCCACCGTCGCTACTCAATTCGATTGACAAGGGTCAAAATTCGTTTTAGTGGATCAAAATTCAAACTTGACATTTCCTTTAAATTTTACTTGGGGGTCTTGATAATATAGTTTTGGTCAAAATTGGTCAAGCGGAAGTATCACTTTATTGAGTGGATATTTTTCTATTTTCTGTCATTTTACTTGTAGAGACTCCAACAAGTTTTCCACTATTGCGTGCTCCATATTATTACCACTATTGCGTGCTTTGCACATACCAGGCTTTGGTCTTGAACTTACTGTTGGTGTATCTTTTGGCAAATGTCTATCAAGCTTCCAGTCATGGGTGGATAGCTTCACAGCATTCATCGCTATGGATGAGCACAGTGGTTTGTCGGCAGTCTAAAGGTGGCAGTGGGCCCGGACAGTGAACTGTTGCTGTGAGTCAACTCTATCAGCCAGCTGGTTGGATCCTTTAGTGGACATTGTGGTTTAAAGAGACACCTCTATGTAATGGGGCTCAAGTTGGATATCCCTTTTGTAGAGTCTCTGAGACAGAAGAGGAAAACACCCATCTATCTTATGAAAGATTGCATCTACTCTAAGGAACTTAGGTTCCGGATCTTTGGTAAGGGATGTCTCTGGAAGAACTTGGGCTATTTGCCTTTAAGGTTAGTGTCCGATTGTTTGGACTGCGGTGAATCTTTGATGGATTAGATTCGGATCTGGATATTTTTTTCTAAGCCTGGTTTGTTGTTTAATCTTAGGGATAACTACATGGGCCCAGCGTAAGGTTTAGCCCCTCCCCAAAGGCAAATAATAACAGGAAAAGTGTTTTTTTTTTTTAGAAATCGGTGTGTGCGTGAATGTTGTGTATGTAATATCAGTATTACTAAAAAATGGAAATTCGTTGAAAATTCAAACTTGACATTTCCTTTAAATTTTACTTGGGGGTCTTGATAATATAGTTTTGGTCAAAATTGGTCAAGCGGAAGTATCACTTTATTGAGTGGATATTTTTCTATTTTCTGTCATTTTACTTGTAGAGACTCCAACAAGTTTTCTATACAAACTATATATACTACAATTGTGGTTTTGTTGGAAATACTTTTTGCGAATAAGTAAGTTTTAATTTTAGAGAGTTCTAACGGGCATCATTATATATTTATTACATTAATACATCCTATTACTTAGTAAATTATTTATCTTGTTTTAATTTTTTTTTTTTCCATACTAGTCCGTACAGAAAATCGACCGATGACTTTTAACAGAGTAAGGGAGAATGATTAGAGTTATCCACGCGATGTTACAATCAGCAGACTTCTTCAAACTGAATTATCATTTACATCCGCCACTATTCACAACTTTCTGAGTATATACTCAGAATGAAGAAGATAAAAGAAAGATAGCAATAAAAATGAGAGTGCATTCGTAGATGGGGGGGGTAATGTGGTAACATAACCGGAAATATAAAAGTACTACTTCTAAAAAAAAAGCACAAGTTACGACATGAAGTATATGTTATAATGCGTGACTTAAACCAACTAACTTTAGACTTTTTTTTCAAAGGAAACTCCAGTTAAAATACAGAAAACACAAGGGTGATTTTTTTTTAAAAACATATACGGAAAAATATAGCTAAGGTAATAATGTTTATATGCAATAAATATTTTTTTTTTGTTTTTTTGGCATTAGCCTTCGCCATAAGCCATAATGGTACATATTACTCCTTCAAAATTGCCGATGTCCAGCATATGCACATTTACAATTTCATATCACACATTCATCTCAATAAATGAATATATGCATACACATTTCAAGCATACAAACTAAATACAAACATATCTATTCTTATATTCATACTAATTCCCCCCTCAATAATTAATCTAAATTAAAAACATTTACACTATTTACACATCTTTAATACTCACAATAATACGGCTGCCGGGGTAGCCAATCCCGGCTCAGACACGCCCCTCCATGAGAAAGTGGTTCGCTATATTAAAATAGTGCAGGAAGACTTCTTACACGACCAAAAGTTGCCACCCCTGGCCGGTACTGGCCCTCCTCCCCCTACACTCATTCGCACCAATCATACATTCCTCTATAAATACAATCTAAAACAAAAACAAAAATCTGGAGTGAAACACTCACACAACTTTCTCTTACTCCTGTTCTCAAAATTATAAATGACAAATGTTATAGTTTGTGTACCAAATTTAACGAAATTCGTCGAAAATTAAAAAAAAAAAACGTTCAGTAAAATCGCACTTCTTGGTGCTTACTATTTTCTAAAACTAGGAATTTTGGCCATCTATTTATATTTCTAATTAATTTTGTTTGGATGATCAAATTGTTAGAATCAACTATGATAGCAATATACTATTGATACCTGTACCACACCCCCTCCCCTAAAAGTACCCTTAATGAATTTTCCCACAGAAATGTTTAAATAATAGATGTAGATCTTTGCATGTTTAGTTTATATATGATGTTTCAAAAAAATCGTCGAAGCCATTTTTGAGAAAATTGGGAAAAAGAGAATAAATCATTTAATAAAGTGGTAAAGTAAACGCACTTTCGGTTATCCAATTTCTTTCAAACTCGGAATTTCAACAACAAATTTAATTCTAATTAACATTATCAAGAAGGCAGAATTGTCTAATAAACTGAAACAGCACTTTAGATGAAAACCTAACCCCACCCCTCCCCCGGAAGTGCCCTAAATGAATTTTTCCTGAGAAATGTTTCAGATAAAAGTTGTAGCCATTGTATATTTAGTTGATATACCAAGTTTAAAGAAAATCGTCGGAGCCATTTTTGAGAAAATCGCAAAAACGTAAAAAACATAACTTGTAAAGTGTACTTCCGGTTAAGGAATTTTGACAGTTAACGTACTGTCAAATCCCACGGTGATATCTAAACGGAATATCAAGTTTCAACTTTCTACGGTTTTTCGTTTTTGAGCTATGCTGTTCAAATACATACACACACACACACACACACACACACACAGACCATTTGCTAAAAATAACTTTTTTGGACTCAAGGGACCTCAAAATGGATATTTCCGGTGAAAACTCGATATCGAAAATTTGACACGATTACAATACTTCCTGTTACTAGGAGTAAGAGAAAGTTATAATCCACAATCACGCTATAAATACTTTCATTCTAACAAATACATGCAACCACAAAAATATTGAAATAACATTCTATATACACTACCTATATACAGACATAATTCTTAACTAAGATTACATGTCTCATACACTACAAGAAATATTATTTGAAATAAATTAACAAGCAATCCGTAGTACAGTTGACAGTTTCAATGTTAAAATATACAACTTCAATGTACGTGCTGCTAGAGGTACAGTCTGTTTAGAAATTTTTATAGCTTATTAAGAATTTATAAAGTTTGCGTTTATTTCTCCATAAAATGCTCCAGACAGGAATCAAAGTCCAGCTATTCGTTAAAAAAATAAATAAATAAATAAATATATATATTGGGACAAATGAGTAAAATTTTAAGTTTTAAGCCATAATTATTAGCAAATTGTAGTGCATTTAGTTTGTTAAGTTCCTGCATTTGTTATCTGCGATAACTATCCCAAGATAAGAAACAAGATTGCAAATTAGAGTTTATTGGTTGAACGCAACAGAAACCCAAGAGGCTTGTCAAAGTTAATATCATTTTCTCAGATTAAATTTGATTAGCCATATTTTGCCTATTTGATCGGAGTATGCTGTAGTGGAAGAAAAAATGCAAAAATAAATAGTTTTGAAAAATATTTAAAGTAAAATAATTTTTGCAAAATTAATGTATTTTAGAGTCAGGTACTATAATTTGAGGTCATTGCTGCGAAAGGGGCAAAAGCACAGGAATCCGTTAGAAAAGTAACAATGCCACTTGGCTAACTGTTTTGTAAGAGAAAAACCCCCGTTAGAGTGGGCATTCCTTCAAGACATTCTGCGTTCCGCCTTCTAACAAGGATAGTCTGAGCTAGATATTTTACCAGAACACATCAGGACTGTGCCAGTTATAAATTAAAATATAAGAGTTTGTTGTAGACACCGAAGCAGAACACTTCAGGATCACTTGCTTTTCGCTCTCTTAGCATCAGTGCATATTAATAAGTTAATAATTCCTTTGCAAATAACTTGTAGTTAATATTTTAATAGAATATATTTATTGTTAGCAGTAGTGATTACTTTCTTATTACTAATACTTCTCTCTTAAACTTATATACTCACAAGCCCCCTTTACAAAACCACAAGCTACCACTACAACACTACCTCACACCAATAACATTTCAATGCTATTATTCTTAAATGTGTCTATAAGTGAGAGGAAGCTATAACTTCAGAATTCAAGAATACTTATGTAAGTTGTAAGTCTGTTTTGTATTTATGCTGTTTATAAATGGTGCGAGTATATAACCCTGAATAAACCTTCGCACGCCAACGAGTATTCAGACTGATCCAGAAATGATAATATGGATTTTTACATATGGATGTGAATATAATACATTTCAATGTTCACTGGTGAAATAACAATTTCATTAAACAAACATTTTAGGTTATAATGAAGATCATTTGTAATAAAAAAGTTAACGAATATTTCTTTCTCCGTTTCGGAAATATCAACATTTTGTATTTAAAGAAAACACAAAGCAGGAAAACTCTTCTTTTGGCTAAAAAGTCACATTCTGAGCTTATCTCCAAATTGAAAAACAGTTTTTTTGAGATAATCTGAAAGGCGGTAGAAGCAGTTAATTGTAAAACTTATTTTCGTCTGAAAAATATAGCAATTATAAAAACGAATATACAATTTTGTCAATTATTTTCCTTAAATTGACTTTAATTAAAGCAAATTTAATAATTAAAAATATATATACTGAATTGTCGTATGAGTTTTAATAAGTTGTATTTACAAAATTATTATATATAAGACATTTTCTCTATATAATAATTTAATAAAGTTATTTAATAATTTTGGGTAAGACGAGCTTGAAAGGTATGTCAAGTTACATACTAAGAGTTAAGTTTCAGATCAAACAGTAATCACACTCAACTTCTATAACCCTTTACTACCAAACTGGTAACATAAGAGAATGTCTCAGGAACTCTGTGCACGTGTCTGGCGCACACACACTATACATAAGGGTGTATCCTGTCAAGATTTCCCGAGGGTAAGTCTGCGTGCACAGTTACACTGTCTCTCTCCCCCCCCCCACACTTACGCACACCACACACACACACAAACCTATCCGCTCACTTCTACTTGGACAGAAATGCCTTTAGCTTCCAAGGATTATAGTTTCAATGTAACCCTTTCCCTATGACCCTTACTCATTTTAGCACACATGAGTATAGGCATGATCGGTAGCTTGGCCCTCTTCACACAACGCTTTGATATCCGATAAAGTCCTCCCTTATCTCTAGTACCTATTTGATGTATGATAATGAAATGTTTATTAATGGAATCGGAAACTTAATACATCGCCTTTGTGTTTGAAACACCTTTCTAGAAACAATAAATTATCGACAATATCGACTTGTAGAATAGAATGATTTATTTTAAGTATGAAATTGAACGTTACACGGTTACCACCGAATTACTTATTTCCCTAAAAATCAACAAGTAATAGTAATAGTACTACAACTAGTTTATAAAATGTGATATGAAGAATGTCTAAGATTTAGTCCTACAGTAAATTTCCTTTTCCTTGTTTATTATCAGTTTCGGATGTTCATCACTCAGAATTTGTTTTAACCGATAAATAAAGAAATATGGACTTTCATAGCTTGTTATTTTTCGTCACAGCGCATACTTAACCCCACCAGCAAACAATATTGTATTAAATACTTAAAATTTAATTTCGAATAAACTCAGTAATACCTTTATTATTTTAGAATTAAAGCAAATAATATCTGAGTTCACGGGGGCCTTGGAACCTTTTCAGTGCCGACCGAGCACCGAAAAAATCGGTTGTTGATGTAATAATACACTGAACGGTTGCCCTATTTTATAAAAAATTGTACAAATTTCTCTCATATTTTGTCTGCATAATTTGCTTATACATAATCATTCAAGTATAATGAAAGAATAATTCAAAATTTATTATAGGAATCTATCTCAAACTATTAATACCCTTAATTTTTTCCACCAGTCAACGACACATTGCATAGCAAATCTACCAAATTCATCATTACATTGTACAACGCCTTTAAAGTACTTTCTTTTATCTGGTTTTTTATCCATCGAAGCAACCATATTCATTTTGTTCCGGACCGGTTTCGGATTTTCATCCATCGTTAGAGCAAATTCTCCAAATTCGTGAAGAGAGTTCATTTCAACGTAATGGTGGGAAAAGTTATACCACCTCCCCACATATACACAACCAACAAACCAACAAGTGTGAGTGTAAAACAGAAACATTACGTTGAAGTGAACTCTCTATACGAACTTAGTGAATTTGCTCTGACGATGGATGAAAATCCGAAACCGGTCAGGGACAAAATGAATATGCATGCTACGACGGATAAAATACCAGATGTTATCCAGTATTACGGACCTATTCACATATTCAACAATACTGTATTTTATTTTTAAAACTTACCATAGTAGTTTGCAAAAAAATAAATTTTTATTCGAATGTAATATATATGTTTTATTTATTTAGATTAATTTTTTAAAAGTAATTAAAAAAAAAGAAAAAGCAAACAATAATGTAATAAATGTAGAAGATGACTCATACTTATGGAAGTTAGTGAGTGGTGGATATGAAATGTCTATATTTGATTATGATGGGAGCCCCATCAGTATGGAAGGGTTAATGTGATTGGCGCTAACACGACCCTCTATGTCCAATGCCGCTACAGCCTACATCACTTTGTTTGTAATTCTATTAATTATTAGACTGCATTATAGGCATACAATATATATATATATATATTAGAACTCATGTTTGTATAGAAAATTTAATTTACACTGTGAATCATTTCTTAATCAACAAATAATTTGACCAGAATATTTAATAACAAATGATTATAGTAAAATTATTATTAAAAAATAGATAATATTTAAATATAGAATCTAATTTAATTTCTTTTTAATATTAAATAACCTTTCCCAAATTAAAATTATAAACGATTTATTTTTAGACATTTTAGAAAGCTTAAACTAAACCTGCAAACCTTGTGTTTTGAATTTTCTTTATTAGTGTCCAGAAGTTCTTATTTGGATTCAAAGTAGTGAGTTTTGAATAGTGGGTTATAAAATTTATTGGGACCTAAATTTCGTGTCATTCTTTTTTTTAAAAAAAAATACTTTTCTTCCGGTTTACTGGCTTAATTCCGAGTCTTTTCGAACATGATCTAAGATTACTGGACTTTTTTTTTTATTATGACAATTAATAAAAACTATTAGAACAATTAATACCCACAAACTGATGACAAAATTTGTATTTACAAAAAACTTGTTCCCTAGCAACGATTTTAATAGTTTCAGAACTTTGAATTTATTTCTATAGCTCCTTTTGAACAACAATGCAACATAACTGAAAAAGAGTCTATCCATATGCAGACCAATACGATCAAAACTCTGCCTTTAAGACTTACTTATTAACAGTTATATCAAATCTAAAACTATAGGGAATCGCCCGTCTGTGTAGAAAAAAATGGGTAGCCTACTTGTATTAGCATCATCTGTATCCAAGTTAATGCGTGGAAGGAAAACAACTAGCCTTGCATGATTAATTTTTCTTGATTTTCATGTACTATATTTTCCAATGTATTTCACTCAAATGTTATGAAAATTTGTTGTGATGGTTGGTTCCGCAGAGCTGGAAAGCATCAGAGACATTTTCCGTGGTAGCCTGCTTCATTTTGTGGTTATCGACCGGTTTCGGGCGTTCGCCCATCTTCAGGATGTGTTTTTCAGACAGTGTGACAACACAGACTTGCTCTGTGCAAATCTGTGTTGTCACACTGTCTGAAAAACGCATCCTGAAGATGGGCGAACGCCCGAAACCGGCCGATGACCACAAAATGAAGCAGGCTACCACGGAAAATGTCTCTTATGAAAATTTTCCTTATTTCACCACTATACCGGCATACGATGTTTGTTCTGTAACTCGAAGCAACATCAGGTTTATAGCTGCTGTAAATCTGAGTACCATAACATTTATTAGTCTAACTGAGCTGTAAACAGATGTTGGAGCAACATGGCTAAGTAAACTAAATTTGAAAAACAGAATTATATTATATTATTTATTTATTTTTTATTTTTATTTTAGGCGCGTCAACATCTATGGTCATTGGCGTCCGGAGCCTTTTCAGTGCACTGCCGGCCTCCGGACCGTGTTCTCTCGTTACAGACAACACTGTCCATCATCGGACAGTGAGCTGTAGAGACTCCTAGGCAGAAAAAATCTAAGTGTAGCACAACTCGACTCGAACCCAGGTCCTCCGCGTGGGAGTCCAGTATGCTAACCATTTAGCTATTCCCTTTCCTCATGATATTATTAAAAGATTGGATTGATATAAAAAAAATAATGCAAAGCGTTTAAACTTTGACACCTTAATCACGGCCTTATACTAACCAACCACGCTTGTATGTGTTGCACTTTGATTTATAATTTGTGTTAAAATAATAATTATTTGGCATGAACATTCTTGCATGGCACAGCAGGGTGGGGACTCATCCCTTAACATTTTCCAGAGAATTCTGTGTCAAATGATGCAAACCGCTTGAAAATCCCTCCAGCCCGCATTTCACAAAAACGTGACCAAAATCGTGACACAAAATTGCTTACTTTTAAGAAGATATTAATATAATTAGGAAAATTATTAAGAAAAATGGCAGTTTGAATTATTAATGACAATTATTTTCAAAGAGGCTCCACACAAAAGGTTGTGTAGGGGCCGCTCTATTCCTTATACTTGGAATTTGCTCCTATACAACATTTAATTCTAAATATTTTTCGATAATAATTAAGATAACGAGTTAAAATAATTCAATAAATCTGATGAAAAATACATCTTAAATATTTTCATAAATTTTAAGAATTGAAAAAGAAAAAAAAAGTCCTTTTAGCTTAATAATTTTTATTGAATATTTCAATAACAATCACCATTGTTTGGTAACTTATTAAACATAAACATGAAATCTTACATGAATTAAACTCATCATGTTTAAGGTCTTTACTAGAACATAAATAACAATACAGATTTATCATGTATATTTATTTTATTATGAAAGCTTATAAGTTTAAAATATTTTATGTATTATATTATGTAACTGTGTTGACTTGTCAAGAATTTTTTTTACAAGAATAAACCAGCAATTGAAATATTCTTATCCAAAATCTTATTTATTTATGCAACAACGAGGGTTTATTCCATGAATAAAGAGACAAAAAAAACTGTAAATAAGGAATATCTATGCATCATAATTTCAGTGACACTTTCAGTGACATTCATTTCATCATTTTAAAATAACTGCTTGACCACGACTTCTGTAAACAGAATTCTAGCTATTGCTTTTGTAATGACTTCCGTATCAGGATCCAAAGAGCGGAGAAGCAGACATTTAATGATTTAAAAGTCAGTTACTCCCCACCCAGGCCAGATTAGGAAGAGTGAGTTCGATTCAGATAAACAGAGCGAGATCTGAAGTGTTCAGACAGTTTATGACAGTTTACAACAGTACAACCACTCAGCAAGCAACCCATCTACTACCTACTTATTACTCAGCCAGTCTGTGTTTTTATATTTCTTTTGATTGAAAGGATTGGATTCTCTGAATGCTGGATCGTTTCGCGGAGCCCCATAGTTCAGCTCCGTAAGTCCAGACAGGTCTCTGCAATGTTTTGTATATAGTTCATTGTATATAGCTTGTTTTGTAAGTTCATTGTTGTTGATCTCCGTCCAAGCAGTCTTCGTAGTTGTTCATAACGTCTATTTAATTCTTGTCTTTTCAGTCTCGTATGAGAGATCCAAGAAAGTCGACTGTCTAAATACAGTCCTATGTAGCGTACTTGTGTGGAAGTCAGTATTTATTTATTGATGATATGTACGGGAGGCAAGTCTGTCTATGTAAAGTGATATAATCTGTTGGCATTATTTGTTTTCATTCAGACTTATTTTCCATTTCGTGCACCAAGAGGAAATGAGGTCATGGTGTACTTGGATATATGAGGAAGTTTGATCAGGATTAGGATTTCCTGATAATATTGCCGTATCATCTGCATAGGTTGTGATTAGGGTTGCTGGATGTGTGGCAACGTCAGCAGTGAATACTGTGTACAAGATCGGGCCAAGGATGCTTCCTTGCAGTACACCGGCATGAAAGGGTTTGATGTCAGAGAACTCAATGCCGCACCTAACTCTGAAGTAGCAATCCGTCAGATAGGATTGAAGGATTTGGTAATATGGGGTAGGAAGGAATTGCTTTAGTTTATATAACAGTCCTGGGTGCCATAACCTATCGAAGGCCTGCAGACTATTTCTAAAACAATTTTATTTTTTAAATTCTACAGATTCCAAAACATACAAATAACTGGTCAAACTGGTGGTAACTTAGTCAAAAAAAATTGTACACGATCACATTACCTTCTCTTACAGTAGTGAGAGAAAATAAAAATTACAAAAGGAACTTTTCAAAAACTAGCTTAGACTAATAGGCTTGGGATATTACAAACAAAATCATAAAAATTGTGCTCCCACACTGTTTGGTATTATATAATTACTAATTAATTTTTAATTTTACAACTAATTCATTTTATACAGAAAGAATCATTTAGTTACTAAAATGATCATTTCACCTTATTTATTCTAATTTTTAGTAGAAAATAAAAGTAGGTAAAACTAACCAAAGGTATAATTAAAAAGTATTTATTTTAAGATATTGTTAAATATTGTAGTGTTCTTTTTTACTGGAGGGGATTAACACAGTACACTGGAACTTTAACTAACAACTGGAAAAATGTTGAGTGACATTTTTACATTGTATGGCCCGGCAACAACACGAGTCTCATTAGACTAACCACCCTCGCACATGTCTAGTTATATTTTTGTACCAAAACTGGAGGGTATACAATATATATACATATAAAATATACTTCAAACGGAAAACTTGACACCAAAACAATTTTAATTAATATTTTTAATCATTAAAAATTGTAATCATATAAAAATATTTCAGCAAATTGAAACGAACACCTGTCAGAAATATAAGAGTGGTTACAATTTAAATTCTAATTTGAGATGAAAGATTAGATTTTATCAAATTAAAAAAAAAAAAAAAAATCCTTTGCTTAAAACACCCCTTTAAAGGACTTCACCAGGAGAAATGTTTCAAATAAAAGTTGTAGCTCTTTATATGTGTAGTTCACATTCCTAGTTTAAAGAAAATCGTTGGAGCCGTTTTCAAGAAAATACCAGAAAACTCAAGAATACATTTGAGTAAAAATGCACTCCTTAGTTATCCGATTTTTTCGAAACTCGAAATTTCAACAACATAAAATTTTAATAAACTGAAATAGCACTTAAGAGGAAAACTTAACCCCACCCTTCCCCCAAAAGTGCCCTTAAATTAATTTTCCACGAGAAATGTTATAAATAAAAGTTGTAGATCTTAGCATGTGTAGTTGATATACCAAGTTTGAAACAAATAATGGGAGCCTTTTCTGAAAAAATTTCAAGAAAGTAAAAAAAAAAAAGACCAGAAAACTGAAAAATACTTTTCAGTAAAAACGCACTTCCGGTGTTCTGATTTTCTTCAAACTTGGAATTTCAACAACATATTTAATTTTAATTAATATTATTCAGCTGATAGAATTGTGTAATAAATTGAAATAGCACTTGACTGTAATAAACTGAAATAGATGAAAACCTCACCCCACCTCTCCCCTAAGAGTGCCCTTAAATGCATTTTCCCGGAAAAATGTTTCAAATAAAAATTGTAGATCTTTGTATGTGTAGTTGATATTACACACACCACAGACTAGTAATTCCATCAACACCACGAATGTACCTATCCACAGATCTCTTACATATACCCACTCTCTCTCCCAAAAAATAAACAAATCCCTCAAAAAACATATCCCCAATCTCATCACAGGCTTCACCACCACTAATAAACTTTCCAAACTATATACTAAACTAAAAGATCCTATCCCTAAACTCAACAAAACCCACACAGTATACAACATCAAATGCACTACACCACTTTGCATTGCTTGCCACGTATGTAGAAGAGAGGTCACAATACTTACACAAAAGACTAAAACAACACAAATATGACATCACCTCCAAAAAAATAGACAGCACAGCACTTTCCAAACATGCATTATCCCTAAATCATTCCTTTGACCTGCAAAACCCATCCATTTTAACAACACAACCTAATCTCACAAAACGCCTCCTTGCAGAATCAATACATATCCACCTACAACCCAATCCCATAAACCATAAAAAAGACAAAGAGGTCATCTCATCACTCTACAACAACATCCTCCATTCCATTAAGTAGACATAATTGCATCCACCCAGCCCTTAGTACCATCACCCTACATATTTCCCCTGCTAATTCCTTGTTCCTCCTATCTATTCATCAAACTTATCCCTATACTCCGATCCATATTCTAATTAGCTCAAATTCCTCATCGATTAAAAATTTAAGTAAAAATTACACATATATATTTATATATATATATATAAATATACATGTTTATTATATTTGTCCTACTTCTTCCCTTCACTCCAAAAATTCCTAACGGTACCCCCCCCCACCACTACATTCCTCGGCGTACTTTCTCAACCTTTCACTGGTAGTACACACATACCACAGTAGTAATTGAACATGTAATGATAGAATATACAAATTTTTCAATCTAAGGTCTGAAACATTTCTATAATTTTTCTACACTATCTGTTTTCCATTACAATATTAGTTTTGGTTTTCATACAATAAATAGGTTTTTCATTACACTATTTGTTTTCCATATAAAAAATTTTTATTGTTCTGTTGCCATAATTTTTGTGTTTGTTGTTAATGATAGCTAGTGTTTTATGTATATTTTGTTTCCTTTGTAGATAGCCCCTGAAGAAGACAAACAATGTTTGTCGAAACGTCGGGTTACTAATAAAAAACACTTGAAAGAAAATTTTTTGGTGTTTTCTTATGATACCCTTCGGCCGATCAGCCAACCAACAGATACTTCTCATCATATATACATCCATACATACATACATACATGCATATATACACACACACACACACACACACAACACACACAGAGAACATTTGCTAAAAACCACTTTTTTTGGACTCAGGGGACCTCAAAACGGATATTCCGGTGAAAACTCGATATCGAGAATTTGGCACGATTACAATATTTCCTCTTACTAGGAGTAAGATATGGGAGAAGGGGCCCCTTAGGGCTAGGTTAAGGAGCCTAGAGCCTGATGCAGTGCTGAGAAAGCGAATCCAGGCTAGGCTCAGGTGTAGGGGGGGTTTAGCCGGTAGGCATATTTATATGGAGTCCGGCACATTGATGTGCGTAAGTAGCATTTTCCCCCTCTTAAAAAAAAAAAAATAAATAAAAATAAAAAAACTAGGAGTAAGAAAAAGTAAAAACTGATAATGGTTTAAAAATATTTTTAAAAAATTCCACAAATAAAAGTAAGATTCTGCCAGCAAGATCAAGCGAAATATATAAAATAAACAAAGCCATAGAACTGAAGAATTTGAGTGAATCTGTTGGAAAAAGAATTATTGACTAATGATCCAAGAGCAGACGCCTTTTTGTAAAGGAATCCTTTTAGAAGAAGAATCCGAACCCGTTCTCATTTGTAATAGAGTAATTATACAGCATCAATAAGCTTTATTAAGGCAATAGAATTAGAGAGTGGCCTTTAAACAAAGAGAAAATTACCAAAATCAAATCTTTAGACTTTGCAGAAGTGGGATTAGACGTCTGTCCCGTCTAAACTAGATTAGAACTATCTATGTTATCTATTTCCATATACCGGCATTCATTCAATTCTGTTGTAGTTAGGTTCGCATAGTAAGAGGAAGTATTAAGATGGTGCCAAGTTTTCAGCGGAAATACACCACTTGAATTCCCCTGAATTCGAAAAAGTGGTTTCTTAAAGTGTGTGAATGACAAAATTCCCAGAAGTTCCAAGTTGACATTCCGTTTTGGTTATCACTATGGGATCTGACAAGAAGTTATCTGTCCAAATTTTTCAACCAAAACCATTTTATTGAATGGATTTTCCAGTTATTTTGCAATTGTTCCTGGAAAATGGCTCCAACGATTTTCATCAAATTTCGTATGCCTATTATTCACCTGATAGTTATTATAAGGTTATTTAACCATTTTTTGGGGGGGTAATCCTTTTATAGCGAGATCTAGGAGAGGGATGAAGCTAGGTTTCCCTCTAAAGTGCTAGTTCAGGATAACTGACTGGTCTTGCACAATGTTCCCAAAATAGGTTTGCTAAAATTTCGATTTTTTTTTTAAAAACCATTGTCTGGTAGTGTGAAGTTTCTGACATCAAAGAATTATTCAAATTTAGTATTCTAACTTCACCACTTAAAGGCCTTTTACATTTATTTGAAATTCTTTTCCGATTGACTTTAAGGGGAGTGATGGTGGAGTACGAGGTGGAGGGGAAAGGACGGACAACTAATAAGGCAAAATAAAAAATTTATTAATATCTAACAATAAAAATAAACACTCAAATCTCTAATTGAAAATAAATATAACTATACTACCTTATAAATAACCCATAACCAATAGCTTACCTTATCGACTTACACAATACACACATTCACTCTACAACTATTATAAATAATTAATTTACTAACTTTACGCTATTCTTACTTTCTATTTACTACCTATTTACATAAACAGGCTTCACCGACAGCAAAATAATATAATTAACTTTTAACTAAAGAAAACCCCTCATAGAAATCACGTATTAGAAGTTCGTTTGTTCGTACACGTTGTCTTCTTATGGAACATGCGTAAATTAAATGAAAAAAAAGTTAACATAAATCAAAATAAATTATTAAATAATTTCGATTATTTTAATTACAAACATATTAAATAAAATATTATATAAGTAAATTTAATTAATACAAGCAACATAAAATATTTATGTTTCTAAATTCTTTACGATGTGTAAATAAAGTCAGGTCAAAGATTCTTACCTGATATTACAGAATAAAATAGCACGAAAATTGTTTAAATTAGGTTGTATTCTATAACGTATACAACATTATATTACATTCTTTATTTCTTCAAATAATACACTCTTCTCAGAGAGAGAAATAGCTATTTCTTAGGTTAAAAAGAAAAGTTTGATAACAATATAATATTTCACAAAAATTTGTTTATTAAATTGTACTTAAACAAAAAGATAAGCTACGATTTAATTTAAAGAACTGTCAGACAATCTTGAAATTGAATCTCAATTCTAATCATCCTTGTTTATATTATTTTATTATATTATTATTATTATTTTTATAATGAAACTCAACCTCATGGTATAGAGAGACATCTTGTAGTGTCTTTCCCACCGAGGGCAATGAAGGCACGGAATTGAAATATACAAATTTATGAAACAAGCGGGGAGGAGAGAACAGGACCAGAATTAACTGATCATTTCTTTTGCAGGACTATCAAACATGAATGGAGTACGACTGCCTGCAGCATCACGAAAGTGAAAGTTTTCCTGAGCCCTAACTTTCTCAACCACTCACGGAACGATTGCGGTATCCCTGTAGCCAATATAATAAATAAAAGGGATTATCTCCATATTGAAGACTCTTCTCTATAGGGCAATTATTTCACGCTCTTACAACTGGCCGAGTATTCATGATGAAAGGGCGATCAGCATAAACGTTGGCAATATAGCGAATTTTGTGCACTTCTGTACGGCAAGAGAGAGAACACAAACCCGACCGAGAGAAAACAGACTCTCTCTGGTACTCTCTGACTTAGGCAGGCTAGAGTGGGGAGAACCTGTATATAAGCCAGTGAGAGATCTAGACATCTATCTATCAGATTCAACCATATACATCAAATCGTGTCATAACTCTACTCTAACCCCTTATTCTATAAAATCATTACAAGTAGAGCGCAGTTTGTGTAAACTTATAGTTATATTATAACAGTGTCTTCAGAGCTCGTCTAATTAATCAATCCCAATTACTCTCCTCATCAACTCCATTATAACTTCCAATGACCAGCGGTGGATCATACTTGAATTAGAATGAGCGTCTTGCCAGAGTCTGCGTTAGCTCGCCGTGCAAAATTTTGACACTACTGCTATGCCTACTTAAAAAAAAAAATAGACGTTGCACTATATCGGGCTCACCGCAAACAAACGATGAATCATTTCCGGAGCTGCTTGTCAATAATCTACATCTGACATTACTGAATATATAGTCATTCATAGTATTACGTTTGTAGTATCTGGTAGGCAGTCCACAACTTAAGTCTTGGAATGCAACAAGGTCCCGTCTGTTTCAGGAAGTAGGGCCTACGCGTTAACCAAGCCAAGGACGGCTCCCTGTCGTCTTATTGTTATTATTTCATTTAATTTTTAAGGCCCCTCAATATCAATGGTCATTGGCGCAAAGAGCCTTACCAGTGCACTGCCGGCCTCCGGACAGTATTCATTCGTTACAGGACAACATTGTTCGGTATCAGATAGTGAGTTGTAGAGGAAGATTATCCTAGTATTCCTAAGAAGATTATTCTAGTACTGCATAGTCCAATGCTACGCAATTCTAAGGTGCAGCACTGACCTCGAACTTGAGTCCTCCGCGTGGGAGTCCAACGCGCTACCACTGAGCTAATCCGCTCCCTTATTATTATTATTATTTTTAATTATTTTACAAACTCGGATATACTGGTATATTGAATTTCATGGCTAATAATCAACAATACTTATCCAATATAATTTTTTTGCCTTAATTTTTATGAAGTATTTCACGTTTTCGAGATTTGTTTGAGATTTGGTCATCTGAGTTTCCTTGCAGTACTTATCTTATCATACTGCAGGAATAAAGGAGCACTGTTGCATGTCAACTTTCAGTATTTTTCTTAGCTCTATCTCTGCTACCCTTCCTCGAGGAGATGTGGTACCAGACACAAAACTCACATAAAGAACGACACCACATCAAAACTCGTATTCCCGTCCAGACGGAGAATATCTCTGCCTCCAAGAAACTATAATTTATTGTTTGATCTGACTAGATAAAACAAGTATGTGAACAGATTAGCTGCAAGTGGTAACGAGAGGTTGATTTATTTATTAAACGGGTAATTATGACTTACCCGTCAGATTATGAATATTTGGCTCTTTTCTTTATCCTACCACACTAAATTACTTAGTATTAGTTAAATTATTTAGTTAAACCACTCAGTCCCATAAAAAAAAAATTGTGCATCCTCAGGACCGGCTGATGGTCATATTTATAATAAGGCTTGACGCTCTGTGACGGTCCTGGGTTCTGCCCCAGTTCACGATGCAAAAACTTTGCTGAGTTATACATTTTGAGATAGGTTTTTGCGCTAACTCTGGATAGACTGAGAATAAATGATCTGTCTCCGGAGCAGAGTAATATATATTGTTTTTGACTTTAGATATACGCGTGGTCTATTGGCTAGCGCACTCGCCTTTCGTGCGAGAATTGAGGATTCGATTCCCGTGAAGGCACAGTCGGTGTTGACCTAGCATCGTGATAAAAAGTGGGATGCTAGAGTTAGTAGCGCCCTAGGTAGCGAAGGTCGGAACTAAACGGCGCAGGTACTGCAGTTTAGAATAGCGAATTGTGCTTACCACACAACCCGCTATTCAAATCGCTGTCCGGCAAACCTTGGCCCTTCATGGCCTGTTGTGCCATAGGGTTTTAGGGTTTAGATATAACAATATCCTCATCACATTTCGCCTCCAATATCTCGTTCAGACCAACCTGGTCCTCAACAGCAATTAGGAAATGAGGCAAGTCACGTGTTAGCCAAATCAGAAACGCATCCCTATCTACAACTACGCTATCCAATACCGTTTGGTATTACCTGTCCAAACGACACATCATTAATATTATTAATATTGATATCATTATGTTTTTTTTTTCGGTATTTAAAGGCGCGTCAATCCTTGTGGTCATTAGCGCCAGTAGCTTTCTTTTTCAGTTTATTGCCTGCCTCCGCGCACCCAACGACAAACGACACTATCCAGCACATCGCTTTACCATTGATCTAATCCATCTCTATAAAAAGAGATTATAGAATTTTCCCAAGTTTTATAGAATTTTACTGGTGAAAATTTGGTTGTTGGTATTTATTCGTTTTACTTCCACTGGAAAAGTATAAAATGCAATTACAGAACTGTCTGTCAGTTTGAAATTGACATTAATAAGTATCTGGAACTTCACGAGAAAACGACTGAATGAAATTCTATTAAACTCAACATTCATTTTGTGCTTTAATTTAACTTGAATAATAGCCACAGTGTTATGTTGAATAACTTAGTAGGAACTCAGTATTGTAGTATATGATGCCGGGTGCCTGCAGAAAATTGTCCGGGGGGAGGGCGGTTAAACATAGAGAGGTTTAAACATTAATGAATTTGTATTTAATTATTAATTTATTTAATCATAATTATGTTTTTTTTTTGTTTCTAAAAAGATAAGCCAAGTTTTGCAAAAATGAAATATTGGAACATAGGACTACAATTATACACACAAAATAAACTATAATTATATATATATAAAAGCGTTTTATTCTAATAAAACATTTCAAGTGTTGCAAACATTATTGAAAATACGAGGGTAAGTCAATAATTATCCGCAATGTGGTTATATTTTTCATGATGTTGGTAGTACTGTCGTGAAGCATAGATGGCGCATGCGTGGTTTCGTTGTTGTTATGCCTGCACAGGTTAGACGCTACTAGATTAGTTCTATTGGGACTGTCGTGCCCTTAAGCATGGCTGCTCCGCTTTCTGTTTGCACCAAAGAAGAGCAGAGTTCAGTGATCCGTTTTTTGTGGTCGGAAGGTGTACCAGGGGCCGAAATTCATCGAAGACTTTCGGTACAGTACGGGAACAATGTGTTGCCTCAACGGTGTGTCTACGAATGGATTGAAAAATTCAAAGATGGTCGTACGAGTGTTACGCATGACGAAGGAGCCGGACGACCATTTACCGCCACAAATGAGGAGAACATTGAACGTGCAAGTGAAATGATTGTGATGGACAGACGGGTAACTATTGATAAAGTGGCACATTGTCTGCAAATTAGTCATGGTTCTGCCTACGAAATCATCCACAACAGACTTGGGTTTCATAAAGTCTGTGCAAGATGGGTCCCAAAACAACTCACACAGTTGCATAAACAGCAGCGCTTAGACATCTGCCAAAAACATTTGGATCACTATGGTAATGAACGTCAAGAAGATGTCAAATCTTCTTAAACAAAATCGTCACCGTTGACGAAACATGGATCCATCATTACGAGCTGGAGAGTAAACGGCAGACTATGGAATGGACACATCCCAATTCGCCCTGCAAGAAAAAGTTCAAAAGCCAACCATCCGCAGGAAAACTGATGCTTACAGTTTTTTGGGACTCACAAGGCGTAGTACTGGAACATTATCAGGAAAGAGGCATAACAATAAACAGTGCGTGTTACAGTGAGATGCTTACTGACAAGTTGAAGCCTGCAATTCGAAGCAAACCCGAGGACTGCTGTCAAAATGTGCCCGTCCACATACTGCTGCCCACACTGTTGAAACGCTTCAGAAACTCAATTTTGAAGTCCTGGATCATCCTCCGTATAGTCCTGACTTTGCTCCATCGGACTTCCACTTGTTTGGTCCACTCAAAGAGGCATTAAGGGGGCGTAGATTTACCTCGGATGAAGCAGTAAAAGAAGCGGTGCATTCCTGGCTAGCAGCTCATCCAAAACCTTCTTTTATGACGGCTTCAGAAAGCTTGTGCAACGATGGACCAAGTGCATTGAAAAGCAAGGGGATTATGTTGAAAAATAATGTTTTCTATTTGTATTACAACAAATTGCAATAAAATTTATAACTACATTGCGGATAATTATTGACTTACCCTCGTAAGTGAGTGGTATTACATTAGATGGATTACAAACGAAAGTCACTAATATTTAAGAGCAAGTTAGAAACTATCATGGACACCAATCGTGTACTCTAAGTGACGATCATAAGCTCCAATAACTTTTTACAAATATACACTGCTGATAAATTAATGATTTTTTTTTTTTCTTTAACTACATTATTGGTGCACTAAAAATATGGAATTTTAAAGTTAATACAATTTCTAATAAACCATGAAATAATTGACTGTTAATAAATGTTAACAATAATATCATAAAAAGGCAAAATTATATAAACATAGCAAATTAAAATTAATTTTTTAATTCTTTCGTATTAGTTTTTCTTTAAATTTATTACAATGATTTATTATTTATTTATTTTTATTTTAATTTATTACAATGATAATAAATATAAATAAAAAATTCATATTTAAAGATTTTACCATAATTATTAACACTAGGGAAAAAAACATCTGGTGTTAATCACCAGGTCACGGCTCTCTCTTACGTATATATAAATTGCCACATTTTCATTGAGCTACAAATTTTGCTCATTTGTCAAAACCTAAATACAGAGTTGTCGAAGCGGGAGAAGTGCCAACCTTCTCAAAAGAGGCAGTTGGAGAATGATTACATTATAGTAAACGCCAATAATGTTGAACCAACTAGTTAAAAATTTAATTGCTTAAATACAGATTATGTTTGATAGATTGATTGATTAAAAAAACAACGTTCCAGTAAACAACGTTTTAAAAAAAAAGTTTTTCTTTGGATTCTTGGAAATGTTATGGTAAAAAATATATAAATATATTTGTTGAATAAATATATTTTTTTGGTTGGAAAAATACAGATTCCTTTTTTTCAATATAACATTTGTTTTCTTAGTAAGTACCAATTTACTAAATGTTTTTTTTTTTGCGTTTCCTTAAAAAACTGGTCAAAATTTTTTATATATAATTAACTTAGTGTACATTTAAAGGAATTTCAATTTTACTGAATTTTATTACTTCCAGTAAAATTATTTTTATGAGTAGGCCAGGGAAGAGTTGTATAACGTAAGATTTCTTTAACTTTCAAATTTAAAAATGTGAGGTTAGGAAAATAAAAATGGCGACCTTTGAGCATTACTGACTAATGAAGGTTATCTGAAGTTACTCCAGAAACTGATAGGTAATCTTTTATTTTTTATCAAGTGGTTCGTAAAAATAATAAATAAAATATAAGATATTTTTTTCGATCTATTGATTTCTTTTTAGCTGAGTATAAGACGTTCAAATATTCACTATATTATTGTATACATATTAGAAAGTAACTACGATCTCTCTGCAAATATTATTATTATTATTATTCAAAGAAAGGGAGCGCAAAACTCTACGCTACCCAAAGCCTCCCTGGGCCCATATAGATACCCCTAAAGAATAACAACTACCGGGATTAGAACAAAAGTCCAGGCCCAGGTTTTAACCATCTAAGTTTCACCACAGACCGAACAAATCGGACCAAAACATTAAAAGGACATAGCTTAAGATCCTCTACCAATATCCTATTCCGGCCGAAGGTACTAAACCTAATCTCCTCACAGCCCAAACAATCCGTCATGAGATGCATGGGTGTTTCCTCCTCCGTCTCACAAACTCTACAAAAAGTGTCAGGCATGAGTCCCGTTGTATAGAGATATCTCCTCAAGCCACAATGCCCAGTGAGGAAGCCAACCAGATGCCTGAGAGAGGTCCGTGAAAGGCATCGGATCCCACTACTTAAAGCTCCGTCCGGACCACCAATGAGCATCTTAGACTGCCGACAACCCACTAGACTCATCCATAAGGATGAGTGCTGTGAGGTCATCCACGTCTGGAAGCCTGAAAAACATGTGCCAGAAGGCACACCAACAGCAGGCACCAACAGCAGGCTAATGAAAGAGAGAGAGGCGTCTAATTTGGCAAACCTATCCACCTCCTCATTCCTAAAGATTCCCATATGACCTGAAACCCAGACCAGAAGCACATCCTTCAATGAAGAAAGATGTTCCAGTCTTTTAGAACATTCCAACACCAATGTGAAGACCGATTCGGCGGTACATATACTCTCTGCAAATAACTCATGCTCAAATAAATAACAGTTGGAAGCTTGAACGCCCTAGTTAATCGATTAACTAATACAACAATGTTACAAGTTAATGTATTCCATTTCTACTTTGCAGACAGGAACCGTTCCCAATGGATTGCGAAGTCCTGAATTTTGACAAACTTTTTTTGCCCAGAATAGTTCAGTGACTTAGCTGGACTTCCGCGAGGAAAGCTCGGGTTCGAATCCAGCGATGCTGCCCTTAGATTTTCTCTTCTTAGGAGCCTCTACAGCCCACTGTCTCGTGATGGATAGTGTTGTCTGCAAGTAGAAAGCCGGGTGTGCACTGAGAAGACTCTGGGGAAAACAATAGATCTTTCAGGTCGTATTGCACTAACCCCTAAAGAATCTTATATCCTACTAATATTTAAAGGCTTGGGGAATAGCTTCTGACTTAAATAAATTACAGCTAGTTTCCCATAGTACCTCTACATTTGCTGCAGCCAAGGGCACATTCAAACACATGTTTACAAAATTCATGAACTATACATTGCATATTTCAATCGATTTCATATCTCCATAATAAATTTTACTAAAGTAGCAAATAGAACAGATAATGTTTGCCAAAATAAATCAGGCAATTTGCTGATTACAAATTTAAAAACCTGCCAAAAGCAAATTTGCTATTAAGTTTAGCTATTATTAGCAGCATGAATATGATACCTTCAGTTATACCAATTTTATTTGATTTAAAATACAAATAATGAAAGCTGTTAACCTTGCTCTTACAATACCATTTTCCGAAATACAACTATTTTAGTTTTGTGGTGATTATTGACAGCCACAAGATATACATAATAGATTTTACAAGTTGTTTAATAATCTTTGCAGACCAACTGTTGTTTTGAGATCAATCCATATGCCAGAACTGGGAATCGTACCAACTTCTAATCATTATTAGTAAGTATAAACTGTCCCATTATTAAACTCCTAGTCAGAAAGGAATAATTCTATAATAGAAGAGCCGAATGTAGTTTGTGTTCTGTAAATGGGTTTGTTTATTCACTTATTTTTTTGTCAAATAATCATTTTATGATGAAAGATGTGGTGTAGAATGGATTTAAGAATATTGTATGATCAAATTTTTACAAATGATCTACTACTAAAACATATTTACGAATGTATAAATAATTTTTATTGTTAATTAATTAGCTATAGTGACTTTAATTGGGGAACAATTAGAAAATAAATTAGGAGGAATATTAGGAAACTATATAAATAAAAAAAATTGACCTCCAGAACACAATATAAGGCGGTAAAAGGTAGATGTCCTGTAAAGTCAAGACCCATGTCGGAAATATCAGGTATTGTGAAAGGCGGAAAAGAGAGAAGTGGCGTGCCGAGCACGGTCGGTACTAACTGTGTGTGGAGGGTTGGAGGTTTGGCTTCGTGAAAAGGGTTGGAGGTTGGTGCCGGGAATTTGGTTAACGACTCGTTAGATACAAAACCAACCCTTCACTATATATCTCTCTCCCTATACAACCCCTTTTATATGTCACGATCCCTTTGTGTCCAGCTTAAAGCAAACTTCTCACAATGATTATAAAAGAAATTTCTATAAGAAGCAACTTATATTACTGATGAAAACTTTCTTATGAATTGCAATTTTTAACAGGCGTTTCTGCAATATGGTGGACTAACTATCATTCATCTCTTTCCATGTGCTTGAGTAAAATTTTAATCAGAAATTTATGCATATTGGTTTTTTATGTTAGCAAAAATATATGTTATTTAGCTAGAAGTTAATTACCATATCTTAGAGAAATATACTCGAAAAATGTACTCGAAATATTTATCATATACCCCTGTATGAAGGATTACGCATATAAAACAGGCAGAAGACAATATGTGCATATTCATTACTAGATATTAAGTACATCTTTCAAACCATGTGTGTATATAAAATATACTAGAAATCGCAGGATGCTTAAACTCGATAATCCGTTTAGGATCACCGCATCTGACAGGTTTCGACCAAATTCCAACAACCAGAACTGCTACTTTATTAACTGTGTTTTTCTGGTTCTTGAAAATGGCTCCAAGAATTTTGTTTATAGTTCGCATACTGTCTGCACATATAACTACGTAATCACTATTATTTAAAATATTTTTCTGGCAAAATAAATTTTTAGGGTATTCCTAGGGGAACAATATCCTTTAGCAATACTGAGAAAAGTATTTGGACCACTTAAAGATGAGGAGAATTGGAGAATAAGCACCAATCAGGAATTAAGAACCTGTACTCGGACCAAGATTTGGTTGGATTTATAAAGAGAGGAAGGCTTAAATGGATTGGGCAAGTGGAGAGGTTGGAGGATGACAGGATCTCTAAAAACATTAGTGCCGGACACCAAGGAGGGCAGAGAAGAAGAGGAAGGTTGAGGTAGGCGATGGTTGGAAGGGGACTAGCGGTATTTGAGAGAGAGATAGGAGTTAGAAGATGACGTAGATTGGCCCAGGATAGGGCGGATGGGCAGTTGTGATTGAGGAGGCCAAGATCCTTCGAGGATTGTAGAGCCAGAAAAGAAGAATATCCTTTAGCTTTCCTCAACAAAAAATTAATAATAATAATATATAATTAAAGAGAATAATTTTTTTTTTTTTTTTATAAAAACCAATTAAAATGAAAGTTGCATACGTAACAACCCAACCTATTGCAGAAGAGTTACAGGAAGTTCAAATATGGTAGTTCATTATCTTCAAGGAAATCAGAAACTTAAGTTTTTGGTCAAAATTGCCCAAATCAAAGTGCCATCTTACGGATTGACTTTCCAATTTGTCGCGATTTTCTCAAAAATGTAACTCGTTCTGATTTGGTAGTTCTGGCAAAGGTCCCTTGTTACTTCAAAGCTATATAAATAAAATAACTATATAAAAATGCCCTAAAATGTGCTTATAAATGTGAAAAAATAAACAAAAATCATGATCTTTAAAAAAGTTTTGAGGTAAATTGTGCAAAAATGAAAAGTGGTTTTATGTAGGCGAACAAATTTGATGTGTTAATCTGAAGTTTAAATATGATAGAAAGAATGTGTCAGCAGTAAGAAATAGTATTGGAATGTGTTTTTCTGTAAGAAAGATATACCGCTAAGTTCAAAATGGAAAGTATTTGAGGCGACGATAAAAGTATTGTAAGTTTCGATGGCCAGGTGGGCGGTAGGTATAAATACTATGAGGAAATTGAGAAAGTACAGAGAAAGTTACGAAATAAAAAAACTTTTTTATTTACCACAGAACATCTCAAATTATTACTTTATATACTTGGTTGACATCTATTTTATATTGTTACATTTTGCAATTCAATTTTAACTTTATTAAAACAAATATTGTCATTTTCGGATGATAGGTTTGTGAAAATAATAGCCGTTAAAGTAATATAAAATTATATTTTATGGTATAAAACTTAAAAAAAAGTAATTTTCTAAATATGAATGCACTATAGAAATAGACTTTTCAGACTTAAAAAAATGGGAACCTGGGAAAATGATTGATAATTACATCAAAACATTTACAAATGAAGATAAGGACATGGCTTGTAGGGACATATTTCTTGGTTTGTATATTATATTATCCAAAGACGTTAATTAAGTAAATGACAATATGGATCAAAATACATAAACACCATCATGAATGCAGATTCGATCTTCTCAATTCCAGTTGTAAGAGATAAATTAAAAAATAGAACCCTATTATGTTCATTGCTTAATTTAAAAAATATGGAGGAAGGAGTATATTTCTTAGCAATATGTCCTCCTACCTTGGCCCGGCCTACAGATTCAAATATTTTTGTGAGAAAGCATTAATATAATGAACAGATAACAGAGGATATTAATCGTAAAAATTATAAGCTGTTTTACAATATGTACAAGAAGCATGGCAATATAGAAATTTTTTAATAAAAGAAATTTATTTTTAAGTCGATCTAAAAAGAAATAAATAAATAATAAAATAAAAAAGAGGAAGTTTTAATTAAATGAACTGAACTGCTGGCAGACGGTATTTACCATGCGCAAATAGTCTGTGTGTGTGCGTGTGTCTGTATGTATGTGAACAGAATAGCTCAAAAACAAAAAAACCATAGAAAGTGGAAACTTGATATTACGTTTAGGTATCACCATGGGATCTGACGGTGCGTTACCTGTCAAAATTCCTCAACCGGAAGTACCACTTTACTAGTTGTTTTTTTTACGTTTTTGCGATTTTCTCAAAAAATGGCTTCGACGATTGTCTTTAAACTTGGTATATCAATTACACATATAAAGAGCTAAAACTTTTGAAACATTTCTCCGGGAAAATTCATTTAAGGGCACTTCTGGGGGAGGGGTGGGGTTAGGTTTTCATCTTAACTGCTATTTCAGTTTATTAGACAATTCTGTTATCTAAATAATGTCGATTAAAATTAAATATGTTGTTGAAATTCCGAGTTTGAAATAACCGGAAGTGCGTTTGTTTTAATACTTTACTAAATAATTTTTTTCACTTTTTCGCGATTTTCTCAAAAATTGCTCCGAGATTTTCTTAAAACTTCATTTAAAGAACTACGTCTTTTATTTAAAACATTTCTCTAGCAAAATTCATTTAAGGATACTTTTAGGAGGTATGGGGTTACAGCTTCCTCTAAAGTGGTATCATAGTTGATTATTATACAATTCTATCATCCAACACAAAATTAATTAAAAATAAATAGATGGTCAAAATTCCAAGTTTTAAGAAAATTAGTAAGCCGGAAGTGCGCTAATACTGAACAGTTTTTTTCAGTTTTCGACGAATTTCGTTATATTTGGTTCACAAGTATGACATTTGTCAATTATAATTTTGAGAAAGATTGGTGAATTTTTCACACCAGATTTTTATAACTACATCTTATATTAATTTTTAATTATTATAAAAGTTGGAGTTTATTTTAATTTTGGTATGTATGTAATTAATTTAAATAAAGCTATGTGATTAATTTAAATTAATCTATCTATCTATAGACCATTCGTTAAAAATCATTATTTTTCGCTCTCGAGGGACCTCAAAAATGTATTTCCGGTGAAAATTCAATTACGTAAATTTGACACGATCGCAATACTTTCTCTTATTGAGGGTAAGAGAAAGTAATAAAATGTTTAAAGAGCATTTATCATGTGGAACATGAGAATTGCAGTTAAGAGTTGGGCATTTATCACGTGGAACATGAGATTTGCTGTAGAATAACTTCTTTTGAATAAACGCAGCTTATTATAAACCGTTTGGTTTCCACCGCCTTCATATACAGTGAAAAAACAAAAAACCTGCTGTGAAACACTCGTCCGCGTTACGTCTCTTACTGATTTCCGACAAATTTTCTATACCCTTCAAATTTTATTCTTTTGTCCTAACATTAAATGTAGAAGTATAGAGAGTTAAGTACCTACCCAGGTGAGTAAAATAACGTATGTTCCATATCTGTGTAAGATACCATTCCAAGTTTAAAGAAAAGCGTTTATTATATTCTTATCGAGAAAAAAAAAAAAACTACGGAGGGCTAAGGCTTACCAGACGGCGATTTGTATTAGGGGGGGGAGGCATTTGGTAAGCACGCCGCGGTTCCCTCGCCGTTTATTTCCGATCTTCGCTACCTAGGTACGCTACCAATTGTAGCTTCCCACTTTTTCTCACGATGGTGGGTCAACACCGGCTTTGCCTTCACGGGATTCGAACCACTAATTCTCTCACCGAGAAAGGAGAGTGCGCTAGTCACTAGACCAACGCGTGAAAACCAGTGCATTAGGTCGTTATCGAGAAAATTCCTTGGCAAACGGATTATGTGTTATTACTATATGATGATTTGTTTTGTATATATTATAAATAAATAAACCCACATAATTTTATTAATTAATTATTATCAAGAGTATTCCAAAAATATTGAAATCTATTCTGTAAAGTCATACTTTCGGTTAACTGATTTTCTTCATAGTATACTTCTTGTTAAAGCCTCGATTAATTTAGTGAAATAATAATTTCTAAATTTTAAGTTTAATGTAATATAAACAATCCCCACTACTGCAGTGTACTACATCAAACAAGAGGACTTTGGACGTTTGAAGTTGAGCGGAGCTACAGACAGTCTTGGCCGTGCTGTACAAGTTTACTTATCTGTTTTTTGTCTATCGGCAGCTCAGCTGGATGCAGTTGGAACAATTTTAGTTATCATTACTTGATTAGTTTCGTTCTCTCTCTGCGGTCTTACCGCCCACCACAGAAATTTCCGTCTTCAGGACGATTATCAGGATGCCCAGTCGCCCATACAGCGCCCAGTCGCTTTATACTCTTCCAACTCATTCTACAGGCAAATATAACTTCGTATATGCCGGCCGGCACGAGCCACAGGTACCAACATTAAAATATTTAATTCACTAGGAGCTTTGAATTGGATCCGGGAAAAAAAGTAATGACGTCATATATAACTTTATACCGGTAATATAAAATTCAGTTTAATCTTTCGTATAAAATGTAATGGTGATGTGTATTTATAGTGGCTTGAGCGGTGTTGTAAAAGGGCTTGTAAGTATGTTTGAGACAGAAGTATTAAGAATAATTAAGTAAACACTGGTAGATTAAATTAAATATATTCTTTAAAGATATTTAAATGCTATTCAATAACTCTGTAATTAAGTACAAAACTCTTATGCTCTGAAAAGAATGTTTTCTCTTTGTTCCTTCAGTTCCTCCCCTGTGAGGAGAAGGGGGAAGTATGTAATGCTATTAAAGTTGATCAACTTTTAATAACTGTACTCTTCTACCTGCGTGGTACTTTTTGCAAGGGAAGTGTCACATATCTTGATATTTTTTATTTTTTTTATAAATTAATATATTTCTATGTTTCTTGCATCCATCACACGTAATATATGTTCTGCCCATAGTAAAAATTACAATTTATGTCACTTATATTATTTCTATTAAATGTATTGATTATTGAAATCCAATAAAGTGAATTGTGGTTCTGTGAAATGATTGGTTTTTTCCCTTATTTTCTAATACAGTCCATTCTTTTTTGACCAAGTAACCAGCTCGCAATCCCTAAGGCTTCATGGCGAATGTTTTCAACTATTTGCGGGAGCCTTAACACTTCTTGTAATGTGTATTAACATATTACACAAGTGGGCAATACAATACATTGTACTGAAATGATATTTAAAGAAAAACTAAACCGGAAAACCAAAAAAAAAAAAATCATTTTTTCTAGATAGATATCTATATGTGTAGATAGTATAAAAAATCTGGTGTGAAACACTCACACAACTTTCTCTTACTCCTGTTCTCAAAATTATAATTGACAAATTTTATAGTTTGTGTACCAAATTTAACAAAATTCGTCGAAAACTGAAAGAACAGTTCAGTAAAAGCGCACTTCCGGTTAACTAAATTTCTTAAAATTCGGAATTTTGGCCATATATTTATTTCTAATTAATTTTGTATGGATGCTAGAACTGTATAATCAAGTGTAGAGAAAAACATAACCCCTACCCCTTCCCTAAAAGTGCCCTTAAATGAATTTTTGCAGAGAAATGTTTAAAATAAAAGTTGTAGATCTTTGCATGATTAGTTTATATACGAAGTTTCAAGAAAATCGTTGGAGCCATTTTTGAGAAAATTGCGAACAAGAGAATAAATCATTTAGTAAAGTGGAAAAGTAAACGCACTTCCGGTTATCCGATTTTTTTCAAACTCAGAATTTCAACAACATATTTAATTATAATTAACATTATTTAGATAATAGAATTGTTTGATAAACTGAAATAGCACTTTAGATGAAAACCTAACCTCACCCCTCCCCAATTACTGCACTTAAATGAACTTTCCCAGAGAAATGTTTCAAATAAAAGTGGTAGCTGTTTGTATGTGTAGTTGATATACTATGTTTAAAGAAAATCGTTGGAGCCATTTTTGAGAAAATCGTAAAAAAGTAAAAAAACCAACAAGTAAACTGGTACTTCCGGTTGAGGAATTTTGACAGATGACCCACTGTCAGATATCATGGTGATACCTAAACGGAATATCAAGTTTTAACTTTCTACGGTTTTGCGTTTTCGAGCTATGCTGTTCACATACACACACACACAGACACACACACAGACCATTTGCTAAAAACCACTTTTTTGGACTCAAGGTACCTCAAAACGGATATTTCCGGTGAAAACTCGATATCGAAAATTTGACACGATTACAATACTTCCTCTTACTAGGAGTGAGAGAAAGTAAAAAAAAAAGTAAAGAAAATCATTGGAGCTATCTTCGATAAAATCGTGAAAAACTGGAAGAAACACATGCTATAATTTCGTAGTTCCGGTTGATAAATTATGCGTGAAAACCCCTCGTATCAAATGCGGTGTTAGTACCTAAACAAATACCTACCAAGTTTTTAAGCTACCTATACGATTTTTTGTTTTTACAAATTTTTGGTTGAAAATATACAGACCTCAAAACCGGTATTTCCGGTGAAACATCAATTTCAATAAATTTGATACGATCACAATACTACTCTGTAAGAGAAAGTAATTAATCAGGATTCAAACCAAATCAATGTAATTTTTAATAATCCTGACAAATTTTATCCTATAAAAAATATTTTAAGTTTGTTAATATTTAGAATATTGAAAAGAAAGTAGTTTTCATAAAATATATAATATTAAATAATATTTGTGACTTTTATATTAATGATGAAACCTAGTGTAAAAACATTTCAAGAAAAGAAAGAAAATTTTCAAAAGATTATAATCCAGGTATCAATTATCTTGAAAGAAAATGGAAAAGCAAAAATAATAAATTTAACTCTTAAATAAATATTTTGAAATCAATTTTATAAAGAGAGGCTTTTGTTATAAAGTATTAAACAAGATATTGATTATAATGTTTATTTAAATGGAACAAGACATGGATAACTTATTTTTAAATATTACACGCAAATTTCCAATTCTCTTGCATGAAATTGCCAAAATATCATAACCTTAATTAGGTTCCTTATGACGAATTTACAATGTCAAGCAATTCACTAAATATAACGTCTTTTTTTTTTTTGCTGCTGCAACAGGAAGTAATGCATTCTGTTAAGTCTTCGAAAGTGACTTTTCCCAGGAAATCCATGATTTGAGTATGTGTATTTCAGTATACTTCAAAAATCTGGGGCTAAACCATACGATATTCTCTAGTCTAATTAATACAATTCAATTAAAAAAAATCTTTCTTGCCTTTATAATTACAATATTTACTAATTACTTTAGTTAGGATGGCCTTAAAAAAAGGAGGAAGTGGTTGTACATACCTGAGTGTAATATAGTGGGCGCCATCTTGTCCCAAGATCACTTAGCGCCAGCTTAAATTTAAACATAACTGCAAAAATCCAGCAATACGTATATTAAAAAAAAATTTATATTTTTAAACAAAAAAATGTTTGAAATAAAAGTGTTGTTTTTTATTTTTCCAATTAGGATTTCAAGTTTGAAAAAACCGTTATAGCTCGGGAAAACTCCAAAAATAACTCCAAAACTTGTTCCGGAAATCGCATTTCCGGTTAACCGGTTTCTTCAAATATGGAACTCTGGCATTTCTTCTAATATATGTTTACATATAGAAGTGGACCTTTCACTGTAATGAAGTGGACTTTAAATTAAATTAGGGGTTAGCTATCAAGCTTTTACCACCGTGACCCCTTGGGTCGCTCTTGGGTCCTTGAAGGTGCCCACCAGTTAAAGCACACTCTCAAATCTGTCTGTTTACTAGACTTAGAACTCTGGAGAGAGACTCCTGGTTAAAGCTTGAAGGGGTCAGTTTCTCCTCTTTGAGAAACCTCAACCAAGCCGCGGTTTCATCTTCTTCTTCTTCCTGACAAAACCTATACAGGCTATACGCTATCCGCGATGCATGTGCATGTTTGATGCAACTCTACGGCGGCCAGTAAGGAACCCATAGACATGCTTATGGCCGCACAGTCTTGTTGGAGTAATTCTGCAATAAGTCTGGGCAAGTAGCAATTAATAAACTTTTTCGCCTGCCTCTGCCTGGGCCTATCATTGTTATATGAGATTGTATCTGATGGCTACATTCCTGAGGCGTTTTGCAATTTTGCAGTAAGGTTCAGGTCCAATAAAGGGTACCCAGACCAAAAAAACCTTATTTTGGCTACTAATTTCCATGAGTACACCCAAGCAATCCCAACTACCATCGTGTTGACCTGATATGAGCTAATTGCTTGCAAAGTACCCTATTTGACTGTAGTTTCAATTGGAGCAATCATTTCCAATATGATGTAATAAAGGTGGCTACACACGTAACTGCATACTTGAACGGTATACATGCGCAGTCGGCTTGTACAGGCATATTTGATCGTTTGTATGAAAAACTTGCACAAATCAGAAAATGATTAAACTTTCATATTGCACACTTGAGTATGCAACCTCTGTGTCAGTTTTGTGCACGCCAGAGCAAGCGTTTGTTTTACTTTTCGAATCCATATAAAGGCGATATTATTTTATCATTATGTCGGTTGATTTTAGGAAGGGTCACAGAGAAATTATGGAAGAATTTATTCACATTTACGAAAGTGAACTCTATTAATTTATTCACACTAAGTAAATTAATGTGTGAATAGCTTTTTCGTTTCTTCAGCCATTCTGTACATAACAAAGAACGATCTTTTCGTTGACTTTTTCTTTTGTAAATTGAAACAAGAGCAGCTAAAGCGAGCGCGTCATCTTCGTCCATCGTCGCCATCATTCAAGTATCTGCTAACACTCTTCAAGTATACATGAGCCGTGAGGATCACAGGAAACTTGCGCAAAAGACCTGGGCTTGTATACCGTCAAGTATGCAGTTACGTGTGTACCCACCTTAAAGAAGATTTAGAAAGAAAACTGCATGATATTTTAAATTTTACATTACTTTACATATAGAGTGAAATAACTTTCAAAACTTGAACAATTACGAAAATTATTTCCTGGAAGGGTTTCGAAACTTGTGGAAAATACAGAAGTAAAGATAAGGAATAAGTGGTAATTAATTATTACATAAACTTAATCATAATCACGATAATTACAAATAAATTTCTAGTATATTCAATAATCAAAGCCAAACATAAGCAATAATAATAGCATTAACATTATAGTAAACAGGGATTAAATAGATATTAAGTAAGTAGGATGCGTGGTATAATGGACATTTACATTATATTATGAACTAGATAAGGAAGAGAATAGTTGCAAGCGTTCATATAATAAATGTTCAAACTTGATAACAACAAAACACTCACATATATGGTTAATTTATTAAACGAAGGATTAGTTTTTATTAATGTTCTCAAGGGTAATAGTTTGCAATGTTAACTTTAACATTTGTTTCTCACCTTTATAAAGTTGCAAAATTCATGTCTATTTTACTTAAATTTTACTTGGTTCTTGAAGATCTTTTTTTTATTGAAAGAAATCAGGGCACTAAGAGACATAAGCCATTGTGTATAAAAGAAAAAAGAAAAAAAAAAAACCGTTAATATAAACCCCTTAATAAAATATAAGTACTATATTTTAACACAAGAATGTTCCACATATAATTGTGTACAAATTGCTATCAAGAGACTTTCATGAACTCAACCAAATTCATTAATGTTTAATGGAGTAGAAGTCAAGTTATCCACGCGATGGGAATAGACATAGTACAGCTTTCGTGAGAAAGACACTAGAAAAAAAAAGTAGCTTAAACTGCTATGGTGCAGAAGTATGTAGGAAAAATCGATGAAAGAGACTCTGGTATTCGTGGAATGGTGGAATGTCATTTAGTACAATTTAGGCCTGTTGATCCCCCAACCTTTTCATACCATTACAGACCTACATGTACTAAGAGGATTGTCTCTTTTTCTGCCTCTTTTCTATCTCATCTACGGGCATGTAACCATAGCCTTTCTTTCCCTCAGGAATGGAGAAAAAAAAAAAGTTAACATTTCATGAATAAGAGAAATTGCATTGTAAACCAAGATACTACACGGAAATGATGGAAAAAATGAAAGATTTTTCAAGTAAAACATTTAATAACTGAAGAGAAAATTCTCTTTATACCATTGTATACCATATATTTTATACGAAATAATGCATGCAGAAAACTTTAAGGGAAAATAGCAAGTTGAGGAATGTTCCTTTGTTAAAACATAGGATGTTATACGATTCCAAAGATTGTAATAATTAAATGGCTTCAGAAAATTGTTCCATTATAACTGAAAGAAAAAATGCTACATGATTATTTTGAATGTCTGGCCGCAATGAGAATCTTTGGAGAAAGAATCTGAAGGTTATGGGATGAGAAAGGTTTGATGTTTTATAAGCCTATTTCATAAAAAGTGTACGTATATCAGGAGCCTTTAAAAATGATGCCTGCACAAATCCCCACCAATTAATATTACTGAATCATTATTATTATTATTATTACCGGGTGCCTGATAGCGTGGGACCTAAGCCTATTTTTATCCCCCCGATGCCTCCATATCCCCCGGTGGCTTACCGATCAATCTGCAATATCCCAAGATATCCTTGAACTCCAACTCTCCCAGCCAATCCTGCGTGAGTGGTGCCCTCCCAAACATGCGAAACCTAGTACCAGCGAAACGGGGACACTGACATAAGTAGTGGTACACCGTTTTCCTGACTCCGTCGTCGCAGTTCTGACAAATGGGACTAGACGTGCTCCCTATGTTAAACAAGTGACTACACACCCAAGTGTGTCCAGTCACTACCCCCACCAAAGTCCTCAGACCTGTCCTACTAAGGGACAGAAGGTACTCCGAAACTCCGTGCTTAATTCCTTTTATAAATCTTTTAGCTTGGAGGCGCGTCCCCCCAGCATTTCTCCAAGACTCTCGTCTCCCAAAGTCTAATCTGTTTGTCGCGAAACCTCTTAGTGACGGCAAGGGCTGGTTCAGGATCACAAAATTGTAATGATGATCCCTCCCTAGCCAACTGATCCGTCCTCTCATTGCCCTCTATTCCGCATGTCCGGGTATCCAATAGAGACGACCCCTCAAAGCGTTAAGCCTTCTCCTACAGTCTCCCACTAGTTTCGAGCTCCACCATGGCTTTCTCAAAGCCCTCAGTGCGGCCGACATCAGAGAAATCCTTGATTTCTCCCTGGCCCACTCACAACTGTCCGCCCTCTTTGCCATCTATTCCGCAGAACCAGAGACCAAATTTACCCCTCCGAGCTAAAGCATTAAGCCTTCTCCTACATTCTCCCACTAGTTTCGAACTCCACCATGGCTTACTCAAAGCCCTCAGTGCGGCCTGACTATCAGAGAAAATCCGTACCTCTTTGATCTCTCCCTGCCACTCCCCCACAAGGTGGCAGCATTCAATGATGCTCACCACCTCGGACTGGAAAACAGTGGCCAAACCACCCAAGGACACCGAACTCCCTCTATCCATCTCCTGCAACCATGCTCCTGCTCCTGACAGGCCAGTTTACTGAATCATTACTTTTAATTACTTTTTCAGCTTTCTTGTCACATTTAAGGGACGGCATGGCAATTTTACACACAACCATGCTAAAAAGCCATGCCACGCCACTGCTAGGAAATATGTGCTACGAGCAAATCTGTTTCGAAATATTATGTGTAATTCACGCTGCTACGTCATTAACTTTGAAAATATATCAGGTTGCAAAATGGAGAACAAAATGCTTTCTACTTACAGTAAATCTTCGATAGTCAACAATGAAATTCTGAACTGTTTACCTGAAACAAGAAAAACGCCAAGATGTAACAGTGAAAGTAAACTATAATTATTAGCATTAGAAATAAAGATGATAATTTGTAACAAAGTAGCAAATCATAGCTTCCGTAACGGTAATAATTTTGTTGAAAATCATTAGTTTTTTCATTGCAATATTACTAAAGGCCCCCCGCCAGATATGCTCCCCAAAAAATACTTTAGTTGTAAAAAAAAGAAGGTTTTTTGAAAGCTTAATCTTGAAAATTTGACCCAACTGCAATACTTCCAGCTCGCATATAAATAACAAGGGTAGAACATAGAATGTTAAAGAACGGAAGTAGTTATTTACAATGGAGGTTTCTAAGAGCAGAAGTTTGCTAGATCAAAGTATACGTGACAATAAAAGCAAGTCTGAAGTTAGTAAACGGGGATTGTAGTTTAGAAATCAATTTCAGAAGGCATTCTAATTTCAGCAAACACTTTCCAACTTTCCCACTTTACAACCTAAACAAACTATTTTCTTACCAATCATAAAACCAAGGAACGAAAATGCAAAAGATCCCTTCAAAAAATGTCGCCCGATTTCGGTAATTTCAATTCTTAATAATTTACGAAAAAACTACTTGTTAGCAGAATCTTAATCTGCCTAGAATCCAAGTGTTTGTTTAGCAAAAATAAATATGGTTTTAGGATCAGACAAGCACTACTCATTGTCTAATATAAATGAGGAACTTAATGAATAGTCATCTACGAAAGAAATCCTAGTGATATAAATGATAAATTCTGGCCGGATTCTGACTCTGCATGGTGGCCGGAAATCCTGCACTAAATACGAATTGACGAATAATAAACCTTTTTACATTAACAGAGAATATTTCAAAAATTGAATAGTTAAAATTTAGAAATGGGGGATTAACTTTTAAATGTATGATCACAAAAGGACGTCCATAAGGATTCCAGGATGTATGATAATTATTGTGTATGGCCCAATATTGAAATTGGCATTTCCAATAAAAGTTGAACTAGTGCATACGCTGAATAATATCTTCTTAATATGATAACAGAAAAACGTGTTCAAGTTATACAACAGAAAATAAATCTTACCCTATTAAAAATATCCGATTGGACATGACAAACGAAAATATATTTTAATACCTTCAAAATCTCATATGTACGTATTTTTAGGAAAAGAAACCGAACAGAAACAAAAATGTATCTAAATAATGAATTAATTAAATTAAATGCACATAAGTTTCCTAGTTGCCTACATTGTTGGCAAGTATAGTTGGTCATGTCAAGTGGCGAAGTTATGCCAAGGGGCAGTCAAATTAACAAATATGCAAAACAAAATGGCACGAATCCATTGGGGGATCTCAACTCTGAATTCAGGATCAATCCTTCCTATTTTAACTTATGCAAGTTCAGTGTGGGAAGAAATACGTCAAAAAATAGTGGAAAACTGCGATCTGTCCATAGATTAATATTACTTAGAATAATTAGAGGATACCGCACCATTTCTTATGAAATTGCCTGCTGAATTAGTGAAAGAATGCCTATAAATCGGATAATAAAATTGTCATCGAATACTTTTTCTAGCGAAATATATTTTTTCCTCTTCTACAATGTGGACCATATTGTCGACAAAGTGCACTGGTTATATCCATTTAAAAATGAAGCCTTAACAAAACAATTCTCTTCGGATACTAAAGTTACTACGTACGTTATTTACACTGATGGGAGAAATACGATGAAAATACAGGAAGAGCATGGGGCATTCTTTAAAAGTAGATTTTTTTTAATCGCAATCTGCTCAAATAAAGCAGAAGCTTTTGCAACCTCAAGTGCCATACAAATGTTTAACAGTAATCTTGGCTGACGTACTAATAAACCATGATAATCCAATTGTAATATATAAATAAAACCATGATAAACCAATTTTGCTCTGACAACAAAATTACGGTAGACTTCCAGCAGAATCCAAGGAACCAATGACCATTAATAGAACATACAAGACGGAACCTGAACTAAGAACTAATTAAATGTCTAAGAATGGCAGCTGTAATTTCCATTGATCAAAAGACACTGTGTGGTAACGCCTGGAGAGCCAGGTTATCAGGTTACCAACGGAGAAAAATCAATGACCAAGAAATTTTTCCTGTCATTAGAAAGCAGGGGAAATTTGGAAAAGCTATGAAAATACGAAGTCATAATTGCACCGCTTGAAGTTCAACAACGACCCAGCTTGTGATTCGTTAATCTCGAGGGTCATCTCAGTGCACTGTCGGCCTACGAGCAATGTTCTCTAGCTACAGACAACACGTCCAGCGCATTACCACTGGAGTTAATCCCTTCCCTATTACTTGGTGTAAGAAAGAGTAATAAAACTTTCTGAAATTTAATTCATTTAAAATTCATTTAATAGATCTTTCTGGGAATTTGGGAATTTACTATAGAATGCTTGGCATTAATCAAATATAATTTGAGTTCCTTCAATGCTATTAACGCTGTCTTCTGGACTATAATGTAACTAGCTCGAAATAACCCGCAGGGACCCAAGGGTTCCTATGCACAATACAATTTACAATTACAATATTTGAAGGAAATTTTTCAATTTTATAAATGTGTTATTATAAAAGAAAGAAAGTCGGTGTAAGTGAACTTTGCTAATTTTCGTTTCTTCAAAAAAAAAAGGTTAAAAGAAAAATCTCTATTTAAATGGTATTTCAAAATTTTAAAAAAGTATTTAAAGAAAATTCGTTCGATACACTTTGCGGCGTAGGTTATTATAGTGTAGTATTGGGTAATTTCTACCGCAATGGCTAACTATTTCTAGAAGTTTGGAACGTTCATCTTCCACTAGTATAAGTGATGTATGAACAAGCTGGAGATTGTATCAGTGTAAATCGATCTAGGTATTGTTTAAATGGGCCTTGTTCTGTCAGACACTGATTTATTACTTGTGTTGGCCTGTAGTGGTTTGCTTGTAGTCTGTCTTGAATTGTAAGCAAGTGTATTTGTGACAGTGACATCTGGTCTCATATGTTGCCACTTGTTCTTTTGTAAAATATGATATTAATGAATTGATTACTTTCTCTTAATAACCTAGTAAGAGGAACTATTACAATTGTGTCACACTTTTGAAATTGAGTTTTTAAAGGAAATACTTGTTTTGAAGTGCCCTGAGGACGTTAAAAAATGATTGTAGCAAATCGTATGTATTTATATATACACTTTTGTGAGTGTGTTTTGTGTGAACATATATCTCTAAAAATAAAAATTGCGAAGATGGTCAAAAACTGGTACTCCAACTGTATCTGATACGAACGTTTCGGACAAAATTCATCAACAGGATGTGCAACATTATTTGATTTTTTTTGTTTGTTCAGTTTTTAGTAATTTTCTCGAAAACGGCTCCAACGATTTTCTTTAAACTTCGTATACCATCTACACACATAAATACCTATCACTTTTATTTGAAATATTTGTTCCTTACAAAATTGATTTTGGGGGGGGGGGGTCTGAAGGGGCTTCCCTTTATAGTACCACTTCAGTATAATAGATTGGCCTGAATAAGTATAAATTCCTAGATATTGTTAAATTATTTATAATTTGTACTTATTGGTTATTTATTAATTTATTAATAAAAAAATAATATATCATTCATATTAGAAACAGAATTATGAATGAGAAGAACTATAGTTGGAAAATACTGGCTGTGTTAGGAGGTGACCTAACGTTCCAATTTTACATAGCCAAATGAGAGACCCTTGTCATGATTCGGATGGACCTTGTCCACACCTCGACCCCTGACTTGCTAATGGAGTTTGGCAACTCTAACCGCTTCTGACTAGAAATGTAGCACAAGCCTTGTTCGCTCTCCTTAGTAAACTTGGTGTGGCTTCACTTTCCATCCTCTATATTTACCTCTCACCGGAATATTTAAGTAGTAATACAACGTAGTAAAACGGATCATGCAATAAATATTCAATTTCTTGGAAACATTTGGAAATTATATAACTAATTCTTTCTACATTTATTTATTTTGTAATTATTTAAAAAAAAAAATTAATTTTAATTTATAAAAAAAGAAAAAAATACTTTAGAATTTTCTATATGAGATTAATTGCGATTTACGGTATAGAGATCTTAATAATGAACGGGTCCATGTTAAATGAAAATTATATAATTAAAAGAAAAATTACCAACAAATTATATGATTAAAAAGGAAATCATGGCAAAACTATTAAAGATTTTTAACTCATTAAAAAAAAAGAAAGAAAAACCTGTTTTAATCAGCCAGCTGGACCAAATTAGTTGCTATGGATAATTAAAAGAAGTAGCTAATTTGTGGACAATTGTTCATGGCAATTACATGCAATCAAATATACTATATTCTGCTCATTACACTTATATAACTTTCTTCTTTTTTTTTTTTAAGGATACCTTTATAGAGACATTTTTATTACAAATTTATAGAGTTGAGTGTACTTACAAGGATGAGAGTGCTTACTAGTATGTATACAATCAGAAATAGAAAAAATATGTATTTGTGACTGTGATTTATTGGATAAATAGCTATGTAACGATTGTGAGAAAAATCAGCAATTCCACCCAAATATTTACATAGTATAAATAAAAAAGGCAGCAGATTAAAGTGCTCTAATTTTAGAGGAATTTCGCTACTGAGCAGGTTTACAAAATTCTGGCTATTCTCATCATGCGAAGAGTAACCAATGTAGCAGAAAGGGTGCTTGGAGACTACCAGTGTGGTTTCCGAAAAGGAAGATCAACAACAGACCACATCTTTTCCATGAGAGCGGTGTTGGACAAATTTTACGAAAATAATCTAGTTCTTCACCAGCTTTACGTGGATTTCAAAATGGCTTATGATACCATTTTACGTACAGAGCTTATTAGATGTCTGAAATTTCTGCAAGTGCCTGCGAAAGTGATTAGACTGGTGAATATGTGCCTAACTAACACCGTAGCTAAAGTATTGGTGCAAGGCAATATGTCTCAGGAATTCCCAGTAAACACTGGTCTAAGACAAGGAGACCCAATATCCCCCATTCCTGGTGCTGGAAATAGCAGTAAGGAAAATAACAACCGCATGACCCAGTACTTAGTCTACGCAGATGATGTAGTGCTTATAGCAAGATCTGCTGCAGCACTAAAAACTACATTCAATGAGCTAGAGGAAGGAACTGCTATTTGCGGGCTTCGCTTCAATGAAGAGAAAACAAAATATATGTTAAGTACAAGAAGATAAAGGAATTTCCGAGAACTTCGAGTCGAGCCGTGCCGTTTTGAAGGGGTAAGGGAATTTAAATATTTAGGAGCAACCCTTACGGCCAAAAATGAGGTCAGCAATGACGTTAGAAGTAGAATTTTAGCCGGAAATAGTTGCCTGGGGGCGTTAAGGTCGACGCTCCGTAATAAGTATGTCTCCAGGAAAGCTAAAGTTGCCATATACAAGACCATCCTCAGGCCAATCGTTATATATGGTTCTGAGACTTGGGCATTCACGGTAGCCGACGAATACAAACTCAACTGCTGGGAAAGGAAAGTGTTGAGATATATATACGGGCCAGCAATGAAAACGGCGTTTATCGGTGCCGAAAGAACGCAGAGTTGAAACACCGTGATGATTTAGTCACGGTGATAAGGCTGGGAAGATTGCGATGGTTAGGTCACCTCCACAGAATGGAAAGGGGGCGAGCGCCGTGGAAAGCATATGAAGGTCACCCAGGCGGCGGAAGACCAAGGTGGAGGCCCCGACTGCGATGGTTGCAGAATGTAGAGTCCGATCTCTAAACATGAAAGTAAGGCAATGGAGAAGGAAGTTTATGGACGTCTGGAACCAACTGCTATAGGAAGCCAAGGTCCTTCAAGGGCCACAGTGCTACAGGAAGAAGAAGAAAGTCGCGTTATGTTGAATTAATAAGACTAAGATATTATATATTTATTTATTTATTTTTTTAATTTAAGGCGCGTCAACCGGCAATTTCTTGTGAGTGTGGTAATCCACTTGCTTTTATACCATTGTTATTGGCGCCCGGAGCCTTCTCAGTGCACTGCTGGCCTCCAGACAGTGTTCTCTCGTTACATACAACACTGTCCATCACCGGACAGTGAGCTGTAGAGGCTCCTAGGAAGAGAAAATCTAAGGGCAGCACAGCTAGGCTCAAACTCGGAGCCTCCGCGTGAAAGTCCAGTACGCTACCCACTTAGCTATTCCGTTCCCTACGATTTCTTTTGTTAGTTTTTAATTAGAATTCATTCATTTGAATAATATAGAGTTAGTTTTATGCATTTCAAAATGCAAAAAAGAAAAAAAATTACACCTAACTTTTGCCCCTAGGTAAGAGAATTGCTATGGTCAAAATTTGACTGTAGAATTGCTACTAAGAAGGACAAATTACCAATGGAGCAGCCTTCCACTATAATGAGCTCTGAGGACTGTTGTCTTAGCAAAAAACATTCCTACTAAGAATTCTATAGAGACTGGTTCACAGAATGCACATAATAAATAATAGCCACATAAGAAATATTCATCATTCAAGTAAATCCAGGAAAACTGAAAAATAATTAAATTTTAAAACATAAAATAATAATAAACTTAGAGACGAAATCATTAAATGATTAATCATTTTATAGCACAAAATCTTGCTTTTAAAAGTATCACTATTATTTTTAAAAAATAAAGAAATTATCAGCTGTGTACAGGTACATAGAAACTAATGCAAGGCTTAGGAAAAAGAGTTTTAAGAAACTGCGTAAATAAAATCCAATCCAGAGAGTGACGGAATAAGAAATAGTATTGGCAGTGAAACAGTAGTAATAGGAGGCAGCAAGTGAATGAAGTCAACAAACATTCCAAAGTATATATATATATATATACATACAAAATTATATGTAGTGCTCTTCACAAACTCACCTCAAATTAAATCAGGTAAGTTTTAACAGGATTGCAATAGAAAGAATAAGAGCTCGACTTCATTGCCTGCTAGAAGTAAAAGAAGAAAGTGTTTGGCAATACTTCTTTTCTAATGTTAAATCAAGTTTAGAAAGCTGGTCTTGCGTAAAGAATAAGAAGGAATTGTGAAGATGAAGAAGAAGAAGGGGGAGGTGGTGAAGAAGGATGTACTGAAGTACGTGTCAAATTACATGATTGTTACAAACTTCAAGTAGGAGGACGGGTCTATGTAGGAAAAAGAAGGAGACTAGCACGCGGGAAAAAGGGAGCGTACAGACTCCAATGAAGGGAAGAAATAGGGGTTGAGTTTTCTTAATAAACCGGCAATTTCTTGTGAGTGTGGTAATCCACTTGCTTTTATACCATTACATTGATATTTCTGTCAAGTAAGAAACTAAACAGTTATAGATACTGGTTTTAATTGAGTGTTCTTGATGCCAACGCTTTTACTCAAGCATATATTTTAGTCTTACAAAAATGTGTACATAGATTTGTGCATAAAAGAAATTGTTATAATCAGTTAAGAAATATTGACTTTTCAAATTCTGTATGCTTGAAGTTGTGTTTTTTTTATAAATTCCCGAATAGTTCTTGAAAAACTGAAGTCTTAGAAAATTATTATGAACATCTTCTCCACATTTAAGAATACAACCTATCCATTTAGACAATAATAAGCAACTTAAATTATTTATTTATTTATGATCTTATTACATAAATTGCACAAAAATAATATTCATTAAATCATGTAGCTTAGGGTTCTGTGACCGTCAGGCGAGTTCTGCCTTACAATACAAGCAAACTTCGCCTCTAGGCATGATTCTGTTAACCAGAGGTTGATAGAAGAAGTTAAGGCTGACCAGGTACTTGGCATGCCTACCGATAGGCTGGTTCCCAAGTTTTATTTTGAAAGGAACTTCCACATTGTCATACCGATTAGGGATGAATGGGACAGGGATCCCCCTCTGCTCGGTAACTCGGTCTGATATACAGACGGCTCTAAAACTCCGACTGGGGTCGGAGCGGGGGTCTATGGAGGCAGGCCTAAAGTTAAGATTAAGGCCAGCCTAGGGAAGTACGCCACGGTCTTTCAGGCTGAAGTCGTGGCGTTACAACTCTGCGCTAGGGAGATTATAAGGCAAGGGTTAGTGGGTAGAAGAGTGGCCATATACTCCAGTAGTCAGGCAGCCCTGAAGGCACTTTCCTCACACCAAATAGTTTTAAGACTGGTGTGGGACTGCCTATCTGCCCTAACCGAGGTGGGTGCTCGGAATAAGCTGACACTCGCCTGGGTGCCGGGCCATGCGGTGTTCCTTACTAACGAAAGGGCGGATGCCAAGGCGCGAGAGGGCTCGAAGGATTCTTTACATGCCCAGACCCCTTCTGCGGATTACCCAGGAGCCTCATTCACGCTTCTATCAAGGAATGGATAGAATACCAGCGTCTGCGATGGTGGGAATGTACGCCAGGGCAGAGGCAGGCGAAACTCTTCATTAAGAGACATTTGCATAAATTTACTAGGGATCCGAAGGGATATAAGGCTTATAGTGGGCTACTAACAGGGCATTGCAGCTGAATAGGCACATGCACCATTTATTACTTGCAGACATCGCATTATGCCGTTTCTGCAGGACCGAGGAGGAAACCCCGGTGCACATCCTTTGTGAGTGTGCCGGACTGGCAAGAACAAGCTTTCTTTAACCGGGGACTAGTAATCCCGAAGCCATGAGGTTCATGACGGAGCCACTTTCAGCTTTGCTAGGCCTGATTAAGAGAGAAAGCTGAAGGATGTGCTATAAACCCAGGGGATCCACAATAGACCTCTCAATGTAGGTCGCAGTGGAATGAGGCCTGGCCTGGCCCTCCCCAATCTAATCTAATCTAATCTACAATACAAGCAAAGTAATCATAATTATATCAAAAATAGCAATACATCATGATTCCATAATAATAAACTTGTTATAAACTAAAATAAATTATCAAAATAAATTTTTAAATAATCGGATAAACCATTTCTATAATTACCTAATACAACTATAATAACCAATATAAATATAGCATATATTTCCATTTATTTATTACTTACATAACTTCTCAAATATCTATATATTAAATGCAATAAACATGACTAAATCCATGAAACAAATGAAATAGTAATATGAAACAATCAAAGCAAAGTATTAAATCGAATTCCGTTATCACAAACATATTATATATTAGATTATATTTAATATATAATATAACTTAAATTAGGATCAACAATTTTTTTTTTAGTTAGTCTATTAAAATTGGTTCACACAAAGAATTTTTTGTGGGGCTTATCAAAAAATTTAGCAATAGAGAGTTTCTCAGATAGACTTATTTTCATTTTTCTTCTTGTCAATTGGTATAGTAATTACTAATGAAAAGGAGACAGCAATATGTCTACCAGTAATATAGGAACAATTACATATTCAATTTTAGTATTTGGAATAATAATAAGTCAAGGGATAAGAAGCGAAAGAATAAGGGAAGAGCGGATGTGATCAAAAATATTAAGCGATAAAAAAGACGGCCTAAAGCATTGGTAAGTTGTTCGACAGGTATCACATGCGGTCCAAAGTAATTCCAGAGCAAGTTAGTTATCACAAGAAAACAAGATAAATGGAATTCCTTAAATGATTCTAGATTATGGATGTTGAGGTTTGGATCACACAAAAAAACAACACTTTTTTTTCCAATATTCACCGAAGTTTCGGCAAATTTACTGCCTTCTTCCTTTTTGAATTTCTTAAAAACTATAGTTTCTGATATACCATCACCAAGTGTTGATCAAATGTCAATCAAGTTGTTTACCAAGTGTAAATTCAACACATAGTGATGGTATATCACAAGTTAAACTGCTACAGTTTTTAAAAAAGTCAAAAAGGAAAATTTTTACCCTAAACAAAGAAATAAATTTGCCGAAACGTCGGTGAAAATTTGAAAAAAGAGCTGTATTTTTTTTTGCGACCTATAATGGGTTTCAGAAGGAGAGAAAATATGGTTATATAGATAAATAAACTAGAAGTATGAGTGAACACTGTATAGTCGAAAAGTAGCACAAACGCCTGGACTTTACACTAAAATGTATAAAATGGTAGTGAGAAGTAAAGAGAAAGATTGATGACGCGTTGTGACTGCTGTATGAACTCTGCTGCAAGACTGTCGATAGACTCCCTCCTATGGCTGACACAGCTGTATTTAAACAATTTCTCCCACTCCAGTCTGGCCTAAACTAGTGAGTGAGACAGTCTCTCCCCCCTCTCTCTCTCTCTCTGCTTTAGATCCCGTTTTCGGAAGCTATTACAGATCGAACCTTTTACAACATCAATTACAGCGATCGTAACGTACATCAAAATATACTAGATTATACAAAAATTTTTCTCTACAGTTTTTCACATAAGCAGTTTTATCAGATGATTCATTTTAATCAAAATTAGAAAGAAAAAATATATATATATTATTTTTTTTTTAACAATAAAAATAGATTTGAAAAATTTTCCGACCCATAAACTTCGAAAAGGGTATAATTAACTGTAAAGGAACCCATTTTTTTAAGTATATTTATTATGTCCTACCAAAGATAAGGATCTTCTTCTTCTTTCCTGGCTCTACAACCCAGTGTTTTGGGTCTTGGCCTCCTCAATATGTTTCCGCCAGTCGTCCCTATTTTTAGCGGCCGCCATCCAGTTCCGCAGTTCGAGGATATTCCTCGTGTCCTGGGCAATTCCATCATGCCAACGCAATCTGGGTCTTCCAACCCTCCGTTTTCTATTTGGGGTCTCGCGCAGTAGTTTGGAAGGAATTTCGTCGGCACTCAGCCTTGCCACATGGCCCGCCCATCTCAGTCTGTTTAACCTGATCCAAGCTACTACTGGGGGCTTCTTCGTTATATACAGTTCTCTATTCTTTCAACGGCACCAGATCGTATCTTCAGTACTGGGCCATAGATTTTGCGCAGTCGCTTCCGCTCAAACACCTGCAAACGGTGTTCGTCGGTCTTTGGAATGGTCCAGGCCTCAGATCAGGATAATAATATAAATTTTATTAAATATATAAAAGATATTTAAACAAGTAAATATTATTTATTATTTTATATATAAATTTCTAAAATAAAGTACATTTAATATTGATCCATAATATTCTTGTATTCATTATTGTAATTATCATTATTATTCTATTTATTTGATTATTATTTTTGTTTAATTATAATCTGCTATTTTGCATTTATTTTATATTTGTCATATATGTTTTATAATTAATGTAACGCACCATCCATTCTGTAATTTGCATATATTCATAAATACAATATATTATTATTAATAAAAACCTGATGTGAAAAACTCTCACCGACTTTCTTTTACTATTGTACATAAAGGAAGACAATTTTCCTTTAAACTTAAATATTTAGTCATTTTTCCTGATATGATGAGGTGCAAGGGGTTACAAGTACCAACAGATAGTAAACTGGATTAAATTATAGTCCAAAAGAGAGCGCCAGTAACATTGAACCAATTCATATAACATTAGAAATTGAATGCCACGAATTCCGCCAAAATGATTAGAAATCAGTTTTTTCCGACAAATATGTTCACAAATAGAAAATGGTAAGTTAAGCGAAAATCGTTATAGTAGTGGTAAAATAAAAATAATTGGAAATATATACTATATTTTAAATAATATAATTTTTAATGGAAATTTGTCAATACGCTGGATGGCAAAGGGGCTAAACACAGGTACAAGACACCGTTACAAAAGAGGTCGGAGAACTAGGTCACTATTGTCTTTTATCCCACCCCTAGAAAACAAATTTAAAGGGCAGACTTTTAGTACCAAGAGACGAGCATTATTTCATCAGTGTATTCCAAAAGCATTGCCTGATGAGTTGTCTTACTGATTTCAACGAGTATGATTTGTCTGACAACAATCAGTGTGCCAAGAAGTTGAACAAATCAAGTACGACGGTCATTCAATAAGCAGCGAGACAAATCGCTGTAACTCAGAAACGGTTTGTTTAATCAATGCAGCAATTTACGTTTGTTAAGTTGGCATCCTTGTACTTAGTTTCTCATCAGCTGATCGAGAGTATTTGGTAAGCATAACATCAAATGTATTCAGTTAACAATAGGGAAGGGATTAGCTCAGTGGTAGCGCGATGGACTAGCAACGCGGAGATCACGGGTTCGAATCCAGCCGTGCTACCCTTAGATTTTCTCTTCCTAGGAGCCTCTACAGCTCACTGTCCGGTGATGGACAGTGTTGTCTGTAACGAGAGAACACTGTCCGGAGGCCGGCAGTGCACTGAGAAGGCTCCGGGCGCAAATGACCACAGATGTGAGACGCCCTTAAATTTAAAAAAAAAAAAAAAAAAATTCAGTTACCAATGGCGAGACCGCTCGAGCATTGCACCTTGGAAAAGTACAACCTCAGTTATTAGATTTTTAGTTGCAGAGGGTACCAAAGGTAGTGAAATCCCCGAAAGAATGTTGAAAGTGTTTATAGAAATAATTGTTTGAACTTTACAAATGCGCAGAACAGTTTAAAAATGACCGTGTAAGTGTCTGTGACACAGCAACGACGTGGGCGACCGATTGAAGCTGCAACTTCCTCACTCGCAATAACGCGTTAATTCAGGACAACAGGCGTATTACTGTTGAAGTGATTGCTGATGAAGTGCACGCCAATGTTGGAAATGTGCATAATATTATTCAGAATAAGCTGCAATACAAGAAATCTTGTGCGAGATGGGTTCCAATATAACTTACGGACGCCCACAAAGAAACTGAGGTGGGAGATCCTTGCACATCCTCCCTGCAGCCCCGAACTCGTCCCATCGGAGTTCCATTTGTTTAGACCCCTTAACGAGGCTACACGTGTGAAACATTTGCAATCCAATGAAGAAGTTAAAAATCAGTTGCAAAAGTGGCTTCGAGATCAACCTAAAGAATTTTATGTCAGAGGCATACACTAATTAGAAGAACTTGGGACAAGTATATAAATGTTGCTGGGGACTATGTTGGAAAGTAGTGTATTGGAATCAGATGTCTTGGTATCGGTAGTTGTAGTGAGGAGTAAGTGATTGTTAGTTGGAGAGTTTTAGAGAATTGTTATTCGAAATACGTACTACTAATTTATGAAAATAAACTATATTTTAACAAATAAATTAAAGTGTTTTGAAATAGAAAAACTAAGATGCACAATTGTAAATGAATATAAGAATTATGAAATGATTAATAAATATTAAAGGAATAGTGTTTAAAACCTTGACTAGGGACGCGCTTGCGATGTGTGAAACTTAACTGACGTGAACTGCTGTCTAACTGACTAATAACTTGTAACTGATCTCGTACTGGTTGTGAACTCGTAGAATACTGATCTTGTAACTGATGTGTATTGATTGGTAACTGATGTGATACTGATGTACTGGCACTTGACTGTTTGATAACTAAATGAATAACTGATGGAATACTCGTGTATAACTGCTCTGGCACTTAACTCATATGTAACTGATCCCCTCCTCCAGTGGGGCGACGTTTATATTTGCATCACTCACACATCGGCTGATGTGTAAGTACGTCCACACTGAGACATCTTTCGTAGTATATTGACCTCGGTAGTTAACAAAGGCTGGGGTGGCGACGCTCTGATGACAGATGGTGGCCAGGTGTCCTCTTGAGTGTACATTGACCCTTGCAAGAAGGAAATACAGGCCAGGTGTACATTGACCCTTGTATGAAAGGGTTTTGCCGGCGGCGGTTCTTTTGTCTGTGTATTGACCCCTGTTTGAAAGGGTTTCGCCGGCAGTTCTTTTCACTGTATATCGACCCCTGTTTGAAAGGGTTTTGCCGCGGTTCTTGACCTGCAGATAGCGGCTGGCTGGAACCACTAGTTATAATTTTTAGATTTATAAATTATTAAAAATTATATCTTCTTTCTTCTTGCCATCACATCATAGTAGCCAAAGTTTTGTAGTGATTAAATAAATCGTTTTTGAGCTACAGTGATTTGTCTCGTTACTTATTGAATGACCCTCGTACAATGTAATATAAAATGCAAGAGTTTCCATATAAGTTCTTTCATTATAATATTAACAAATAAATGCTGTTTGTAGAGTTATTAAATTAATATATAGTTAAATTATCTATTTAAAACACTGGTTCTTATTCTCTATATCTTAAACATCTGTCTTCTCTAAAACTTACACGCTTAAGCCCTTTCAATACCGTTCGTGCTACACACAACATACACACATACAACACATCTACCAAATCTTGGAAATTATTGGAACATGAATATTGAAAGTTTACAAAAAAATCGCTGGAACCGTTTTTGAGAAAATCGCAAAAAGCTGAAAAAAAAGAAGAATCATTCAGTAAATTCGCATCTCCTGGAATTTGCCCAAAACATTCCTATTAAATGCGGTGTTAGTAACCTAAACGGAATAACAATTCGCATTTTCTCCGATTTTTTTTTTTTTTTGAGTTATTTGATTCACACATACACAAATACACATATATATATTTTGCACACAGATCATTCGCTAAAAACATATTTTTCGTACTCGAAACATGTAATTACGGTGAAAACTCAATTTCTAAAATAGGACATCCTAGCGATACTAGGATTTTTTTCCCACAATAGTATCCCTATTGAGGAGGAGTTTATTTTCCACATGCTCCATATACATATATTACAGTGTAATTTTAAGAATATCAATACAATAGATGAACAAAAATTGAATAATATTTACAAATAAGTATTTACAATTTTTAATTCAATTAAATAAGATCTTCCGAATGAAATATATAAACATTTATATATACGTATGACGAACACAGATGTAACACAGACCCACAGTACACCACACAATCAACACACAAACCACATGCAAACACAGCATATATACACATAAACTTATATACATATAATACATCCCTATTATTTGAACATTACTATTTATAAAATATTGAAATCTATTTTCTGAATCTAATTGAAGAATTCATTGTAAAGATCAGGTGATGTCAGTTCTATGAGGCTGACTGGCCAAGTGTAGTTAGTCAGCAATACCTTTTTGAGTAGGGATAATCTGGACGCCTCCTGAAGTTTGCAGCTGAATATCAGATGTTCCACAGTCTGTTCTATGACTCCATCGCATGGACAGGGAGCTATCCTCTTGAATAAGGAATCGTTTCAAATATGCTCTCACATGGCCGTATCCTGACAGAATCTGCGTTTGTCTGTAGCTCTGTTTCAGATTTACTTGCATTCTCTGCCTAACCGTAGGGAAAAACTGTTTGGTCTGACAGAGCCGGTCTGAGAATCTTGCCATCTCTGTTCCATTCTCTTAGGCTTTTCTCTCTCAAGATTCTTTTCAAGTAGGACTTAGGCACTTTTTGATAAACTTCTTTCAGCTCTCTGTTATAAGAAGCTTCTTTTGCCAGAGGGTCCGCCACTTCGTTTCCTCCAGAGTGCCCTTTCGCCCAGGATAAAATTTCGTCAATCCCGTACTCTTGTTTTAATGAAGCACTTTTCTTCTGACGCTTTCTATTAGAGGATAATGGGTTCCTGCTATTAGAGAAGGCATACAGACACACCTTAACATCCGTCTTAATCAGGATCTTATTTCCCTACTCTGGCAATGGATGCCAACCAGTTAGAACCAATTTAAATGGAGTATAGAAGTTATCCCAGCACTGTAGACCCAACTACATATTCAGAACTATTATTTTTAGTAGTTGGACCAGAATTTAGAAAAATGAATATGGGTACACAGTTAGAAAAATATAATAAACAAGGAAAACCACAAAAAAAAAAAAAAATAAATAAAGTGACTGAAAGACGAAAATCCAATTTGTAATTACCCAACAGATAAATCCATCAATTTACAAAACGATTGATTGCTATAACTGCCATCTACAGGAGATTTTACGCATTACATTTTTTAGAAAACTTGTTGCTTTATTACCATTCTAAATAGAAACAGCACAATACTTGTTATAATCTACTAGATAATATTTTTTTGTTGAACTCTTAACATCAGTCAACTAGAGACTAGAAACTTCTGCTGATGACAGATAACAAATGATTACTTCAGGTAGTTTATGGACAATTTTATACGACATTTCAAAATAAATTAGTGATGCTAATTGGGGTAAAATTATTTAAAAAAGTGTCAGCTTTATTTCAAGAACAATTTATTTCATTTTTTTTTTTTTTTTTTACAATACTTCAAGGAATACTTTTAGTTAAACTGTATTATAATATTTTATATTAAACATAGATTTCTCCTTCTAAGCCATGTTATATACTAACTGATAAACATTTATAAATATGTTTTTATTGTTAATTGAGTGAAGCTAGGAAAATATTATATTACAAATCATTATTATGCATGTTGAAAACAAAATATTGATTGATAAAATTCTTTATGTGACTTTCTTTTATATATGAATGGGGACTGTAATAGGATCCGAAGAGCAGAGAGAAACACAAAACTGACAATCTAGTTACTCGCTACTTAGGCCAGACAAGAATGGGACACTCTGTATATGCGCTAAGTGAGCCTAAGTGGCGAGTAACTAGATTGTCAATTTTGTGTTTCTCACTGCTCTTCGGATCCTATTACATCAAATTGATGTGAGAAAAAGAGAGAAATTAGAGAGAATGGATTATAGGATGAAATAGGCTAGAATATTATTCTGAACAGTGTATAATGAAATGAACTCACAAGCTGTAAGGACTTTACAAGTATAAAGAAGTTAGATAGCGAGAGATACAGACTGATTGATGAGAGAGGTAGTAGAAGGTTGCTGGCTCGTTGTTAACTTGGTCATAAACTATTGTAAAAAACTGTTCCCTTGTAGGGCTCGGCTGTATACATACAGAGTCTCCCACTCTTAGTGGCCTAAGTAGCGAATAACTAGATTGTCAATTTTGTGTTTCTCTCTGCTTATCCGATCCTATTACAGGAACCAATAATAGTTATTTATTTGACAGAAGTGTCAGAAGTTTCCTATTCACACTTATTAAGGGATACTTTATATATTTATACAAATATATAGGGATTATCTCAGTGATAGCGTGCCGGACTATCAGTGCGGTAGTCTCGGATTCAAGTCCAGCACCGCTGCCCTTAAACATTTTTCTTCCCAGGAATCTCTACAGCTCACTGTCCAGTGAAGGACAGTGTTGTCTGAAACGAGAATACTGTCCGGAGGCCGACAGTACACTGTGAAGATTCCGGGCTACAATGATTGACGCGTCTTAAATTAAAACAATAATTGACGTGTCTTAAATTGAAAAAATCTGGTATGAAACATTCACACAACTTGCTCTTACTCCAATTTTCAAAATTCGAAATTGACAAATTTTATAGTAAGTGTACCAAATTTAATGAAAAAACTGAAAAGTGTATCGTCAAAACTGAAAAAAAAAACTGTTCAGAAAACCCACTTCCGGTTAACTAATTTCCTTGAAACTCGGAACTTTGACCATCTATTTATTTCTAATTAATTTGATTTGGATAATAGAATTGTATAATCAACTATGATAACACTTTAGACCAAAACATAACACCTCCCCTCCCTAAAAGTGCCCTCAAATGAATTTTTCCACAGAAATGTTTCAAATAAAAGTTGTACATCTTTGTATGTGTAGTTTATTTACGAAGTTTCAAGAAAATCGTCGGAGCCATGTTTGAGATAGTCGTAAAAAAATGAAAAAAAAAAATCATTTAGTAAAGTGGTAAATTAAACGCACTTCCGGTCATCAGATTTTTTTCAAACCCAGAATTTCTACAACATATCTAATTCTAATTAACATTATTTAGATGACAGAATTGTCTATTAAACTGAAATAGCACTTTAGTGGAAACCGTAACCCCACCCCTCTCCCAAAAGTACCCTTAAATGCATTTTTCCGGAGAAATGTTTCAAATAAAAGTTGTAGCTCTTTGTATGTGTAACTTGATGTAACATGTTTCAAGAAAATCATTGGAGCCATTTTTGAGAAAAGCGCAAAAAAGTAAAAAAAAAAAAAAATAGTAAAATGGTATATTCAGTTGAGGAATTCTGACGTATAATAACGTACTGTCAATTCCCATGGTGATATCAAAACGGAATATCAAGTTTGAACTTTCTACGATTTTTCGTTTATGAGCTAAGCTGTACACATACATGCATACATACAAACACACACGGAGACCATTTGCTAAAAAACCACTTTTTTGTACTCAGTGGACCTCAAAACTGATATTTCCGGCGAAAACTCGACATCGAAAATTTGACACGATTACAATACTTACAGATAATATGCGAAACATGCATTTCCGTTAGTTTGGACAATTTGTTACGATTAAAATGTTACAACACTCTCTCTATAAAAGAATGTAACAAAAAAAAAATCTATATATATATTTACGTGAACGATATTTATCAAAGTAATATTTTTATAAAATAGAAAGAGAAAAAGTAATTACTCTAATCTTAATAAACCCTTAAGCAATGTGATTCACGCAAAGTAATAAAGAGGACTGAATCCATCTTGGCAGGCCAATTTATTTATTTTATTTAGTCCGTGGAAAATATTTAGGCAAATACAACAAAGAAGAAGGCAAGGGTGGGGGGAAGAGAGAGAGAGAGACAGGAACAGAAAGAAAGAGAGAGCGAGCAAGTAGGAAGTAAAGCAGAAGCACACTGGAAGGTATTAAAGTGTAGGCTTGGTGATAGTTATCTGAGAAGTGGTAAGCAGGTATTTACTCACATAAATGAGTTAGGAGTTAAAAGCACGTTCATTTTCAACTCTTTCACTTTTACCACTTTTTCTACTCGTTAACAATAAGATAACTAAGCTGTTTATTTACCTATAAAGTTTTATTCAACTTTTATAAACGTTTTTTATTCCATGAATTTCATCAGAAAATATATTTATAATAAAAATAATATTATACAGCACTTGCTACCATTGTGGCAACAATAACGATGTAAGATTATATTCTCGTTTGTGCTGGAAGTTTTTCGTACGCCTGCTACTTGAATTTATTAATTTTAATAGAAAAAAATATTGAAAACACTAAGATATTCGAGTTGAAACCGCGTGTCCTGGGTTTGATACAACCTGTCATTACACCCAAAAATTGCAATATGTTTCTTCAGTTAGATGTTGGCTTGATTGAAGTGATTGTAAAACAAAGCTGTAAAGATGTTGGGCCTAACTTCTTTTCGGTCTGGCAAGTGATGCTACCTTTATTTATTTTATGGTTTTGGCCTGTTTTTGCATTAACCAGTTATTTTCTTTTTGAGGACTGGAAAAAAAACAACATGTTGATATTGATATCTACGTGTGGCTTCTAATTGCTTCCAACTGCCAATATGTTGGTGGAAAAAACAGCCCTGCCTTTTCAATTAACATCTCTTCTGATCTTTTATAAGGCTCTTGCACCCTGTTCTCCTTATTCATTCACCAACCTTACAGAAATAAGGGTATCTTGAATGATGCAGCTCTTGTAATTAGTCTTTTAGCCACGACCTGCCTGATACCTGAAGATACCAGCCTGCGTTCAATGATTCATTGTAAAGGTATGGATCTACAAGTTGAGCCCTATTAGGCTACATCACACATTTATCGAAATCATTATCTGACTCGGGGCGGGTGTTGGTGTAGTGGTTATGAGCATGGACTTGCAAGTGGGAGGACCCCAGTTTGAGTCCAGCTAAATTTTATATTTGTTTAAAAAATGTTAATAATAAAGTAGGTGCTTCCGCCTCCGTCCACGACACCTACTTTGGTAGTTGGACGTTAAGCCCGCCTGAAAAAACAGGCATTACTTTACTTTACATTACTTTTATCTCACTCTGTATCCACATTTAATATAGCCGGAGTTTCATCTGCCCAAATTCGGAAATACCATGTAAAAGGATCCGAAGAGAGGGATCCAAAGCATAGAGAAAGAGAGAGAGAGAGAGAATGGATCACTGATTAGTTTAGGCCATCCTAGAGTGGGAGAAACTGTTTAAATACAGCTGTGTCAGCGATAGGGGGAGTCTACCGACAGTCTTTGCAGCAGAGTTCATACAGCAGTCACAACGCGTCATCAAAGTTTCTCTTTAGCTCTCAATATCATTTTATATATTTTAGTGAAAAGTCCAGGCAGTTTCTGCTACATTTCTATTATACAGTGTTCAGCTTTACTTCTAGTTTATTTATCTATCTAACCTAACTTCTCTCCTTCTCAAACCCATTATATTCCGCCTCTTCAATAATCCATTATTCGTAAATTTACATTCATCAGAGAATAAAATTGTGCTCAAGCAATGAATCTTATTAGAGAAGAGGCGTGGCTCCTTCCTCCGCCATCCTGACCGCCATATTGATTGCCTGCTTGATCATCATCTTTATTGCAGATTAAGGGCGGGGCTTAATTTTCTCTTCCTTGTTCACTGTTGGCTGGCTGGTGACGAGATCTAAATCTCCCATAAACTTTTTCCTCTCTTTTTCCTTCCTTTCCCTGATCAGGAAGAGCCATATGCTGCTTAGACAGAGTCTGTTGTATGCATTTAGACAGTTGCCTCTTTCTTAAATCCCACTGCCTCACACTTTCGTAATAACTGTTTGCCTGGCCAAGGACTTTAGTCTCTTCAAAATTTATGGCTGCCCAGTTGTAGACGAATATTCTGCAAAGGAGACTTCTCCGTTTTGTATGCCTCACACAGTGAATATGTTCTTTATGACGTGTTGTGGTTAATCTTTTAGTCGGGCGTATGTACTTTTCCCCACAGCTACAAGATATTGCTCTACCAAGATTCATTGCTCCATTAGCTTCCAAGGTGCAACATTGCTGAAAAGGCTCATTGCAAATATGGGCGAAACGCTGGTTCCTAGCAAACCACTCAAGTGCTTTTCTTAAAAAAAAGAAGTCTATATATAAATTTGCCTCATCGCTTATGCCTTGTCAAAACTTTTGCTTCAATCTTAATATTCTCAAAAAGTTTATAATCTTTCAGTATCTCTTCTTAAAAACTTTTATTAGGTCAGTAATGTACCGGGAACTTGCTCTTTAAGTCAAAAAGTAGAGCAAAGTAGTGGTGCTGATTATACTTACACAAACAAACATATTATATATTCTGAGAGTTTTATCAAAGTATTTATGTTTATTTCATAAAATTATTACTACAGTAAGTATTCCTCACCCTATCAGAAGTTGAATCATATTGGAACACTAAAATAATTCTTTTAGTTACTTTTTAATCTTTGTTTGTGTTTTAAATGGTTTTTCTATTTACTTCTTTAAAAAAAAGGATATTAATAATATATATTATAATATTTTGAAACTAATAAAAATAAATTTTTTAGTTTCTCTCATTGCTTAAAGAGGAAATATTGTGATCTTCGAAATTTGATTTTCACCGGAAATACAGGTTTTGAGCTCCCTTGAGTCTGGAAAAGTAGATTTAGAAATTGGTGTGTTCGGCGTGTATGTGATCAGCATTAGAGATTGTATACCGGTTTACCGATTTACCGGTTAACCGATAAATTGACAAAAAAACGTTCGGTAAACTTATCGGTAAATTTCAAACATTTTTGCCGGTATTCCGGTAAATGAAAAATCCCTACTAGAAATTTTTATGTAGAAAATATTATGTTTATAGATATTTAAAAGGGCCAATAGGACATTGGAAATACATTTTTAAATAATAATATTGAATACATTTTCAAGTGTTGAACTGAAAAAAGCATTTAATATATAGCATAAAGGAGAGAAGGTCTGTTTATTCAGACATATTACACTATTTGACAGACCCTAATCTGGTTTTGTCGGCTCAAGAAAATTATGACATTTTTAATATAAACAGTCAAGCAACAATAATCAAAAGATTGTTGAAACAGTTTTGATTATTGTTGATAGTAGTCAGAATCACTGTAATGATCCATTTGGATTCCAATTCAAAGTCAGATAACGAAAATATTGCCACCTAAATGTCGAATTACCAATGAAGCAGAATTACTGGTAAATGAAAAAGTCGATAAATTTACAATCCATAATCAGCATAAACATGCGTATATCTCAAAAACGGAAAATTGCAGAAAGCTAAAACTTTTGTTTAAATGCTACCAAGAATGACATAACTTGGGTATATCAACTGATCATATAAGAAGCTACAACTTGTATTTGAATTATTTTCACGAGAAAGTTCATTTTCAGTGTTTTCTGAGGGTTGAGTGAATTTAGGCTTTCCTCAAAAGTGACATTTCAATATATTATAGAATATGTCGTCTATTAATAGTGTTAGGTAGCGGTACCTTTGAGAGATTAACTTTGCCTCGCTATTTCTAAACTGTTATTTTATCGTCCGCATATTTCCCACGCTTCCCCGCCTTTTACCTCTCTCTTTCTCTATGGGGGTGGGATTGTCGGCGCCTTTTTTCTCTCCAGGTTCGTGCCTTGCTTATTTTCCCACACTCTTGAAACGTTCTCTGCCTATAAAGTTTCTTCACTTGTCTTAAATCTCGCCTGGACAACAGTGTTTGTGCTGTTCTCTTCATTTGTCGCCCGACTAGCTAACATCTGTTTACCAGTCTTTAAATTTCGCCATTAAATTTTATGTCGCTTTATAAGCGCCTACTCGCCGTGTTAATTAATATCGACTCCTCGGTGAGTAATAAGACTCATCTCTACGCGCCATCACCTTGACGAGGCCAGTCCGCCATTCGTCTCATCAACCCTTCTTCCATTCATCACTCACCGTCACCAAAGGGTAAGTCTCTTTTTCATTTGTTTTACATTATTATTCATTTTTGTTTTTCACCCGCTACTCGCCATTTCACTTTGGATGTCTGCAGCGCAGACAAATATTAATAAGAATTTAATTAATTTTAATTTAAAAAAGTGGCCAAAATTCTGCTTTGAAGAAAAACAGTTTATCGAAAGTATGAGTTTTAACTTATATTTTCACGATGCAGATACTTATATTTTCAGTTATATGTGAAATTCATTACTAGGTAAAACCCGTATTAACAGCTAATAAATAAAACAGTGTAATTCTCGGCCCTAAATATACATATTATAATCTCAGGTAAATCGTGTTGAGTTTGACTCCTATAGAAAGAAAACACTAAGATTTAGCCAATTTAATGTTCCGACCACATTATTTAGTTCTCATCAGGGCGTCAAATTCACAAAATAAAATAAAAAAATATACATATGAAAAATAATAATAATAATAAAATCATGCTAAGTAAATTGCTAATAAGAGAAAGTCATGTGAGTGTTTCACACCAGATTTTTTTAAAATACAAGAGGATGGACAACATGATTAAATAAAGGAAATACCATATAGCTACGAGTATAGTACGAAAAAGTTTGTTTTTTTAAATAATGCAAGATGGAAAACATTGAAATCTCTTCAATCAAAGCCATTTAAATAAATTTGAAAGTTGAAATTTGAAAATATCCTTTAAATTAATATCCAAAAACTTTTGGAATTATCGCCTATATTCGATCCGTCGAGAATTTAAGTCATATTATTGCGCTAAATCCATTACGCAAAGAAAAATAATGTTCGATGAATTTAGCAAAATAATAATTCGTTCTTTTTCATATACAGCTCAATATTAAGTGAGTAGGATGTTTATGTGTTCCTTTATAAATTTGTTTAGGTTTAGGTAATGTAATAGGATTCAAAGAGCGGATCCGTAGCAGAGAAAGAGAGGCAAAATGACAGGACCACTCTCTCGGACTAGCGTGGCAGAAACTACATAAACACAGCGATGGGAGATAGAGAACAACACAGTTCATACATCTAAGGTCACTCGCCAATTCTCGGCGCAAATTTTGATGAATCCTCTTCAAATCACGCTTCTTCTTTTTTTCGCCATTGAAGCCACTAGGATGGCTGCAGAGGTACAATAGCTACGGCAGCAGCTACAACAATATTATCCATAGCTGTAGTCACATTAAATTTTAAAAAATATTTTCTAAAATCCCACGGCTGCCACCAATATAATGGGGTTGATGAAGGAGAGAAATGGTCTGGTTTGAATGAACAAACAAAATATGGCTAACCCTGTATAAAGTGACACTGACTGCCTGGACTTTACACTTTCTGGTAGAGTATGGTAGAATGGTAAAGGGTAATGACACGCGAGTGACTTCAGTTGTATAAACTGTGTTGTTCTCTATCTCACGTCCACTGTATTTATGTAATTTCTGCCACTCTAGTCCGAGAGAGTGGTCCTGTCATTTTGCCTCTCTTTCTCTGCTACGGTCCTACTACATGTAATCTAAAGAAATTTACTGATTTTTTTGAATAATTACGCAGAGCAAGAAGTAAGTAACTACCATTGGGCTCAGAAAGGTTTAAAAAAAGCCAATTGTAATGGCATCCAGCAAGAGAGAAGACAGGCTCTCTCTGGTATGTAATGGCGTCCAGCAGAGAGAAGAGAGGCTCTCTGGTTAACAGTGACTACTCTCTGACTTAGGCAGGCTAGAGTGAGAAAACCTGTGTATATAAGCCAGTGAGAATCTATCTAGTGGATATCTATCAGATTCAACCATACATTGCATCGTGTCATATCTCTACTCCCACCTTTTATTCTGTTTCATTATAAAGTTCAGTGCAGTTAGTGTAAACTTATAGCTACATTATAACAGTGTCTTCATATCTCGTTTATTCAATCAAACCTAATTTCTCTCCTCAACAACTCTATTATACCAATCGGCAAAGAAATTTACAGCTCGATTTTTTTTTTTATTTATAAGATTATTTGATAAAGAAAATATATTCCAAAATATAGTAGGCTTTCTGTTTTTTATGAACTAGATAGATGGAATGTATAGGAGAAAATATGTTGGCATGTAGAAAGGGTTTGTTAACTTTGCAGTAGGTGAAGTGTTTAGAGGAATGGTTGGAAGCTGGCAGAATAGTTGGAGTATATAAGAGAAGTGTTAACACAGTCATAGCATGGGCAATGTAAGGGTTGATTTCCAGATGGAAGGGTGTTATAGTACACAAGACACAAGTAGTAGGTGTATACAGTGGGTATCTCGCTCTTTCAGTATCCTGGTGAGTAAGGTGCGAAGAGGCAAGTGTCGGCTTAGAAACAATGGGATCAAAGGGGAAAGAGTTACCACTCTCTCTCACTCTAACCAGAGATGGAAGAAGGTAACCTCTTGTTGCCTACCACTGGTTCTTTCACTTGCCCGTCACCTCTAGTATCATCATCCCACACTGTTACTACCAAGATCAAACGCTATTCTCTCTCGCTTCCTCGCGTACTTCCTATTTCCTTCACACACCCCCCCACACACCCTGTCGTGCTCTCCTTTACACTCATCTTCTTCACTAACTTTTCTCCTGTTCTACTTCACGGCTCTTTACAATGAAGAACCATCATCCCTTATCAAAAGAGGACTTGGAACCACTCCTTTAATAAATAATTGCCGCTTCCATGCTGTCTATCTACCTATTCACAATCAAAGTACCCGACACTTGAAAACATCAAACGATTTTCTAGCCTTCATCATGATGAATTTTCCAAGAATGAGATTGCTACAATCTCCTGTTCTTCTTCTATTTCTAACATCTTAGTCTTCTTAACTTTTATCCCTTGCTGCATATACTTGCCATCTTCATTTTGGAAATTTCCTTGAGGTAGCTCGTCTAAATATACATTATAATATTACCTACAATATTTTGCGCTTTAATTTTTTTGTTTTGTCTTATTTGTAAAAACTTACTTTTTAGATACAATACAATTTAAAAAGGTGGGACTGCGGTAGTCTATTACCTGCCAGGCGGATATTTTTACAGCAGGTCATCACTCAGGGCATGCGCTGGCCTCCTGCTAAATCGGAATTGCTTCAAGCAGATTTGTTCTCCCAAATCTCAAGATACGTCTGTCAAATATTTAAATTCTTAAATGACTGAACAGTATCATCCTATGCGAATATAATAGTAATGATAAATGTAACAATAAAAAAAAAATAATAATAATAAATAAATAAATAAATAAATAAATAAAAAATAAAAAAAAAAAAAAAATGGGGAAAAAAAATAAAATAAAAAAAAAAAAATGGAAAAAAAAAAATAAATAAATTAATTAATAAATTATTAATTAAAAAAAAAGAAAAGTAATTGTTACATTAGTTATCAATGGCATTAAAAGTAAAATAAAATAAAATAAAATAAAATAAATAAATAAATGAAAGTAGAACTAAGTAAAACAAGGTTAATTAGTTTATTTTACCAATTAAATTTTAGTTTTCATCTATTAATTTGTTTTTTCTATGGTGTATGTCCTTTTGCATCTTCAGTCGCGTATTACTTATGCTTGTATTTATCTGTTTATATTATCATTTAAGTGTCAATATCATGTATCATGATCATGTAATTATTATGTCCGATGAATTTACTTGTTTTCTTAAAGCATTCAATTTATTTTGTTATATGTATTGTAACTGATGTAAATTTCATGTAGTACTCAGATGGGTGGAACATGTTGAAAAAAAAACAAAAAAAACACACACACATACACAGACCATTTGCTAAAAACCACTTTTTTGGAATCAGGGGACCTCAAAACGGATATTTTCGGTGAAAACACGATATCGAAAATTTGACACGATTACAATACTTCCTCTTACTAGGAGTAAGAGAAAGTAAAAAAGTTCATACTGAATCAGGCTCACTAGAAATTATTAGTTTCTACAACGGCATCTGGTAGCAAGTTTTCTGACAAATCCATTGACCGGGAATACAATTTATGGATTTTTATTTTCTTGAAAATGATTCGAAAAATTTTCTTTTACCTACTACTTTAATTTGAAATATTTTACCGCAAAAATTGATTTATAAGGGAGAGGAGTTTCTGAGGAAATAGTAACGTTTAGCTTCTTTTAATTGTATCACTTCAATTATATAAGTTCTAATACTTGCGTAATATTAATATATATATATATATTGGAAGCATTGCTAGAATAATAAATTTGAAAAAAAAATTGTTTGACCGGATGTGTGATTTTACAAAATAGATTTTCGAGTATTCTGTAATTTTCTGGAAAACGTCTATAATATTTTCCCTTTAAACTTGGTATGCTAACTTCACAGATATAATCCTATCATTTTCAGTTGTAAAACTTTTCACTGTAATTACAAAAACTGATTTTTGGTAGTAATGCGGGAATTTAGTGTTAAAATTCAAACATTATATGTGTTTGGATACAATGCTATTAGCTTTTTATTTTGGATCACAATTTAGTACTACCTACTTTGGTTAGATTATGTAACCCCACCAATTTTATAATTAATGAGTAAAATTGTAAATGTAATTGTATAATAAGGTTTGAGAAGGAGAAAATGTTCGGTTAGATAGATAAATAAACTAGAAATAAAGCCGAACACTGTATAATAGAAAAGTAGCACAAACTGCTTGGACTTTACACTAAAATATATAAAATGGTAGCGAGAGGTAAAGAGAAAAGGTTGATCACGCGTTGCGACTGTTGTATGAACTCTGCTGCAAGACTGTCAGTATACTCCCTCCTATGGCTGACACAGCTGCATTTAAACAGTTTCTCACTCTCTAGTCTGGCCTAAACTAGAGAGTGATCCTGTCTCTCTCTCTCTCTCTGCTTCGGATCCTTCTCTTTGGATCTTATTACAAATTGTAATGAGTAAAATATAATATCTAAAGAAAATGGTCAATTTTATATATAATTAGTATTAATAGCTGGAATCCGGCAGTAAACTGAGAAGTTTCCACGCGCATGTTGACGCGTCTTAAATAAATTAAAAAATAGCACAATGGAAATTGTGAAAGTGTTCTTCATGCGCGCGCACACACACACGCGCGCGCACATTAGCAAAACATTTTTCTTACTCAGGGATTACCCATTAATGTGATTGATCACTATTTTTTGTCACCTACTTGATCCCAGAGCTATTGATGCTTCAGCCCTAGTGTAGATTGGTGGGGGAGTAGAGTTGACAATAGGCCTGCTGCTGAAGGATATTCGGGTGTGATTCAATGTGTTGGGGAAATTAATTTTTGCCGCATACAGCAACTCCAGATATAAATTTTTTTTTTTTTTTTTTTAGAATCTTTACTAAACATTAAAGGACGCTTTTATAATGCGGCGAAGAATTTTATTGGATATTACTTAGTTTTTTATTTATTTATAGCAAATTTGATTCACAGAAAGTGTCGTAAAATGAATGAGAATATTAGATCTGATAGGCAGTCTCTTGCGCTAAAAATATTTAGCAGATGTGGGTCATAAAATGAAATGGTGATCGTTTCAGATATCTAAGTACTGTTTGCAAAAAAAAGTAGGTTAATTAACATGTGATTAAATATATTATGAATATAATCTTTTAGGTTTCCCCGGCCATTTTCATGAATAACGCTTGAATTTCTGGGTTGAGATCCCGTCAATGGTTTGCTAAAAACCGACATTTACGCCCATGTTCGATATATGAGATATTCGATGGCCTAAAGCGCCTGATGTGGGAGCTTTAGAACTCTGCGGAGCCCGGCTTAGTAAACTCTGCCTTAAAAGATGATAGTTTTGCAAGAATGTCCAAAAAGTTTTTATAACTCATAAAATATTATGGTACAATAGTTTATCAACAAGTAATTATTGTTAATCGAATTGTTTATTAAATTTCCGCTAAAAGGTAATTAAATTTGCCTTATTAAAACTCAATTTTACACTATTAAATGTCAACAGTCTATTGGTTCCTATTAATTAAGACAAGGTAGAATTAGTTATCGACCATTATTGATTGCACTTATAGAAAAACATAGTTTATTTATAAGATAGACAAGGTATGGGTAATAAGGGAAGGTTTTATAAGTGGCAGAAGAAATGAAAAGATAGTGAGGGGTTTAATTAATATAGAGGTCGTTTCTACATCGTGTTGATCAACATCAACACTGTTGGACAAGAGAGGACGGTATCGAACGGAAATAGATGACAGATTCACAAACACTCCTCTCCTCATCGACCCCTTTCTCTCGTCTCTATATCTACTTTGTTCTATTTCTCCCTATAAAGCCGTTTGGCGCGCCTCCTACCCTTCACATCTATTGAACACAACCATTGAGTCAGTGTTATATACAATACAGCCGGTATATAGTTCCCTCCCAGGCAACAAATAATTATTGTTTTCTTCAGTGTATATAATATTGTACGTGTGTAAAAGGAGAACAAGTGTGTAAAGGAAAGCTATTATTAAATTTCACTCGTGTAATACATCCCTGTACATAACTCCAGTTTCAATAGCTCTACTCCGCCACCAGTTAGTTATACTTTCTAGAAAATAGTCAACATGAACGTAATTGCGAAAGAACTTTATATTCTACAATTAGTTACTTGCTTCGTAGTGAATTTAATACCTTCTGCCTATACTTGATGCAACTTTAACTTTATCTCAAGTTAATGAAATTAAAATCTAACTAGAGTACTGATCTTATTACAGCTGCATTTTATTTTTATTTTCTCTTACAAGTGTAAGATGTAGACGAATTTTTGAAATTGAGTTTCCACCTGAAATATATGATTTAGTCCGTAACGTAAGAAAAAATGATTCAAGTCGAAGATTTGTGAAGAAGTGCAGGAAGCTCGGACATATTCAATTTAGATATCACAAGTCAAATCCCAGTTGGAATCCTAGTTACCAGTCAGAATCCATTAACGGAAAGGCTTTTTTTTAAAAAAAAAACAAAAAAAATCCTTTTAATTCTACGCAAGGGGGCCCCCAGTTTTTTCAAAAGGGGCCCCCCGACATTTTTCATCAACTCTACACTCTAAATATCTATATTATGACTGCCACTTGTGTTTTAAAATATTTCTTTGGTGTAATGGAACCAATGACCAACAAATGCGTCACACAAAAGTTGGACTCAATAATTATTTGGTTTGGTGCAGCTGGGAGGTCCCCGGTTCGAACCCCGCGTATTACTGTTAAATTTATACTAGCATAAACAACATTAATAAAAAATATGCGCTTCCGCCCCTCCGGACCAGGAAACTAAATTGATAGTTTTGGATCTTAAACTGCCTGCCTGCAAAAATAGGCATTATTTAACTTTTTTGTAATATGAAGTGGGTAAGTGTGAATGCATTTGCATATCTGGTGTCAGTATACTAACTTAAAAACATTTCATTTACATATATCTGCTCTACAAGATTTTGGACATGATGGTTTTACATAAAATTATACTTACTTACGCTTACTCGTTTTTTCTCTTACTCTTTGAGAAAATATTATCTTTTTAATAAAATCAGTGAAATAGTTATTTATTTGACAAGTGATAATGTGTCATTTTTACACACTCGCGTTCAGGATTGCCCACACGAGCGCAAGCGCGTGTGGTAAATGAACGAGAGCTGAAAAAGGCTTTACTACCCTTAAAAGATTTTATAGCACGAAACGTCATACACTGAAAATCTTAAAACTTTTAATTTTTGATTCGGTGCTTTCATGTTTTACGACAACAAGCTTTGATTCATGCATGGTTCACTAGAAAGCAGCTCTTGTCGATGTAGCGGCAAAGGCAGTGCTAGCAGTTTCAGTTTGTGAAACATGGCGGTCAAAGAAACCAAAAAATTGGAAACAGCCTCCAAACATTTCCATTGTGTCTTTTATGACATGTTCATGGTTTAAGACATTGTTGACTTGGGCAATGTTTTTTAATGTCCTCAGAATTTAAAAGCGTACCCAGTTATAGATGAATGTACAGCTAGTGCAGCTTTTTTTTTTTTGGTTATGTTTGTCACAATTTAACGTATTCTTTATGTTACGTTATCACTAATTTTTTAGCTGCAAGGAATCACATATGAAGAAGCCTATTGCAATATAGTTGAAACGTCGTTTTGTAATAAACCACTGTTGCACTCTGAACTGGAACATCAAAGTGTATTGCATGAAATGGCCGCATTAGCCTGAATGGATCATTCAGGTCTTTAATTTAAGAATTTAATATATTAGCCACTTATTTTAATTGAATAATTATCACATTAATCAGCTGTTGAAAAATATTTTCATTACTTTTAATAAAATATTACGCAGATTTTGTGGAAGAACGAGAAGTATAAAGGGGGATGTAGTATGGGATAAAGAGGATGTAATAGATAACTGAGTAGGAGTTTTGTAGAATTTTTGTATAAAAAGATTTCGTTACTTCCAGGATAAAGAGAATATTGAATTCACTGTGAATTTTACTGTAGAAACTTTATATGGTACTCGCCCAGGTGGCGAAGGTTTCTGCAATGGACGGATTGATTTTTGTCAAGGTTGATTGGCTCAAAATTTTTATAGAATTCTAAATCATTGTTCTAATTGAGTACTGCAGTGTTATTATAGATTTGTCTTTTGTTCTTTAACGTTTGTTTGATAGCATGGGTGTTCACGATGATTTATAAACGACCAATAAAAGGATTTCACAGAATGACGCAAAGGATAGGATGCTTTTTTTTTTTCCTTTTTTTTTTTTTAGAATTTAATAGAGTTTGAATAGAGACGCGCTGTTCAAAGCGTAAAAAAGTATTTACATGCTCACAAACACATCTAACTCTTTGAAAATTGAAGCACCGAAAGAAGTTACGTAGGTTTTTTTTTCCCTTTCTACATTCTATTAAACGAATTCGAACAACCTATTATTCACATACATGTTCAATAAAGTGAAAATAGAATTATCTTTCAACCTTAAGCATGACAACTGAAGATTAAAGTATGTTATTTCTAGAATGTTACCATTGAGCGATTTAATTTTATAAAGAAAAAAAATTTCATACAGAGATAAAACATATAAGTCACCTCTAAAAGAACGTTGTTCATTGAAAAAGGAAAGGCTACCTTCAGAATGAGTATAGATGTAATGGTTTTGTGAAGGAGAGAAAGTAATTTGGTTTAGATGAATAAACTAGAAGAAGTGAAGTTGAACACTGTATAATATAAAAGCAACACTGACTGCTTGGACATTACTCTAAAATATATAGAGTGGTAGTGAGAGGTAAAGAGAAAGTTTGATGACGCGTAGTGACTGCTGTATGAACACTGCTATAAGACTCCCTGAATACTTTCCCGTCGCTGTATTTAAGCAGTTTCTCTCACTCTAGTCCGGCCTAAGCTAGAGTGTGGTCCTGTCATTTTTGTCTCTCTCTCTCTCTCTCTCTCTGCTATGGATCTCTTTCTTTAGATCCTGAATGACAGGACCACACTCTAGCTTAGGCCGGATTAGAGTGGGAGAAATTGCTTAAATACAGCGACAGGAGAGTATTCAGGGAATCTTATAGCAGAGTTCATACAGCAGTCACTAAGCGTCATCAACCTTTCTCTTTACCACTCACTTCTTCTTCTTCTTCTTTTAGCCCTATGGCCCTTGAAGTATCTGGGCTTCCTCCACAATCTCTGACCAGACCTCTCTGTTCTCCGCCTTTATGCGCCAGCGCATAAAGGTTCTTAAATCCTTCTCCACATTATCAAGCCATCTTACTCGCGGCCTTCCTCGAAGGCGACTACCACCTGGATGTCCCTCTAAAGCTCGCTTAGTACCCCTCTCTTTTTCCATTCTTTGGACATGACCTAACCAACGTAATCTGCCTTTTTTTATAAAGGCCACTAGGTCCGGTTCAGAGAAACACATTCTTAGTTTTCTATTGGTTCTGCATCTCCATATTTCCTCTTCGTGAACGGGACCAAATATTCTCCTCAACACTTTTCGCTCCCATGTATTCAGCATTCTCTCTACCGTCCCCGTCATCACCCATGTCTCACTGGCATAAGTCACTATTGGCCTAATGCAGGTGGTGTATATTGTCAGCTTTGCCTTTCTAGACAATGCCCGTGACTTTAACAAAGATGTTAACGCAAAATAACATCTGTTGTCCGCAGCCAATCTAGCTTCGACGCAACCATTTCTCTCAGTTAATATAGCACCTAGGTATGTAAAGGAGTCCGTTAAGTCGAACGTGCAACTTTACCTCTCACTACCATTCTATATATTTTAGTGTAAAGTCAAGGCAGTCAGTGTTGCTTTTATATTAAACATCAATTCTAGTTTATTCAACTATTACATAGAATATTAAGTTAATGTTAAACAAAATTATATTCTGTTTTTTTTTTAAATTTATTTGATTGTCAAATTGATTTTAAAATGTTAAAGCAAGCAAAATAATATGTACATAGTTCTTCGGATTGATACAACGTCATTGGTTTGTTATAAACGGATGTTCCGCTTTTATTGCAATAAGTTATTTTTCAGGGAAGAATTGTCTCGAAAGCTAAACCAATATTTTAACAAGTCATTATTTCTATCTAAGATAAAATCAATATTCATAAACAAAGACTAATACTATTTATAAATTAGTAATTAAATTGGTAATTAAATTACTATTTCATAAACAAAGATAATAACATTTTCTCTTTCTCTTTACTTCGAAATGTTAATAATTAATTTTCGGAATAATTTATTAACATAAAATTAAAAAGGGAAGAAAATAATTTACAAGAAATAAAAATATAGAAAAGAACTTGTAGAATAACAACAAGGAGCTCGAGTAGTAATAGAAGAATATTAAAGGCAGTTAGATAGAACTTAAGAAGTCAAAACTTTGTAAGTGGATATCGACCTCTGTCTATGAATTATGAATGAAATCATGCCACTAACCTCCGCTTACCCTACTACCACTATCCCAGCTATACTACTTTATTATAAAATATTTTAAAGGTAAAATTTGATGATAATAAAGTAAATAGATAATATTATATATTAACGAAATAAAAAAAGGTCGAATGCTCATTTTAATTACAACTGTCCCATATTCTCGCATTTCCAAGAAATGTCACTATAAAATTTAATTTGAATACAATTAATTCAACTCATTTCCATCATAAAATAATAAAATTCGGAGGGAAATAATCGCACGACTTCTTCTTACTGCAATTAATACAATTATAAACAATAATTTTACTTGAATAACCAACTAATTAATAGCTTTCAAATTTTTTATTTTTACTTTCTCTTACTCCTAGTAAGAGGAAGTATTGTAATTGTGCCAAATGTTCTATATTGAGTATTCACCGGAAATGTACGTTTTAAGGTCCCCTGAATCCAAAAAAGGGATGTGTGTGTGTGTGTGTGTGTGTGTGTGTGTGTGTGTGTGTGTGTGGTGTATGAACAGCATAGCTCAAAAACGAAAAACCGCAGAAAGTTAAAAATTGATATTCCGTTTAGTTATCACAATGGGATCTGACTATACGTTATCTGTCAAAATTGCTCAACCGGAAGTACCTCTTTACAAGTTTTTTTTTTTTACTTTTTTGCAATTTTCCGACGATTTTCTTGAAACTTGTCATATCAACTACACATACAAAGACCGACAACTTTTGTTTGTAACATTTCTCCAGGAAAAGTTGTTTTAACGGCACTTTTGGGGATGGGGTAGGGATAGGTTATCTCTAAAGTGCTATTTCAGTTTACTATACAATTCTGTCATCTAAATAATATTAATTAGAATTAAATATGTTGTTGAAATTCCAAATTTGGAAAAAATCGAATGACTGCAAGTGAGTTTTTACTGAATTATATTTTTCAGTTTCTGGTATTTTCTCAAAAACGGCTCCGACGATTTTCTTTACAAAATTCATGTGGTCTATACATATAAAGAGCTACCACTTTTGTTTGAAACATTTCTCCTGATAATATCATTTAAGGGAGCTTTTGGGGAGGAGGTGGGGCTATGTTTTTCTCTAAAGTGCTAACATAGTTGATTATACAATTCTAGCATCCAAACAAAATTAATTAGAAATAAATAGATGGCTAAAATTCCGAGTTTAAAGAAAATTAGTAAACCGGAAGTGCGCTTTTACTGAATAGTTTTTCAGATTTCGACGAACTGCGACGAATTTCTTTAAATGTGGTACACTAACTATAAAATTTGTCAATTTCAATTTTGAAAACTGGAGTAAGAGAAAATTGTGTGAGTGTTTCCATACGTTTCGACAAAGAGCATAATTACATTTTTTTTTTTTTATAATGTATCTGTGAAAAGATTCTATCATTGGTTATGATTTTATTCCTTTTTCATGAATAATTGTCATATTATGTTAGTTATTATTCCACAAATTATTTTTTATGTTATTCGATTGAGTGAAGTTTATGAAATAAAAAAATCATTAGTTAATGACATATTTTTATTTTGTCTTTAAGTGGTATTAATCAGGAAGGTACTGTAATCGTGTCAAATTTTCCATATCGAGTTTTCACCGGAAATATGTGTTTTGAGGTCCCCTGAGTCCAAAAAAAAGTGATTTTATAGAAAATGGCCAGTATGTGTGTGTGTGTGTGTGTTTTAACAGAATATCTTAATAACAAAAAGTAGCAAATTGCATTGTTGGTTTGAAGCTCTAGGAAGAAGCCAATGAGATAAAGATATGTCCGGATGCAAGATTTATGTTGTGAAATTTAGACTGCAGGACTTTTTGCAGAGAGTGCAAACAGATCCATTGTGACCTAAAACGCCTACTGTTCCTCGAATGAAAGGGTAAGATACAAGTAATGAGCTTCATTTCTGATTTAATCAGAAAACGTAAAAAATAAAATTAAACTCTAGTGTGAAACACCAACATGACTTTTCCTTATTGCAGTTAATACAACAATCAAATTGACAAATGGAAGGCCGAGACAAATCTGCCTACTTCATGCTCTCAGGGCCAGCCTAAAACGGATGCCTGACCGCCAATTCATTTTAATGCCATTCAAACAACCATCAACACTCAACGACCGTCGTTCTCTCACCGTCCCTCTCCCTTTCAGTTTCACAATCTTTTCACGTTACCAACTCATCTCTACAATTATCAATGTAAAGTCCTTGGAGTGCTTAATATTCTCTTTCAGAACACTCAAACGGTGTTCAGAGTAAGTCTAATCTATATTTCCACCTACTCATGAAATTCTTATGCAAAGTGACCCAAACCAAAATATAGTGATGCGGGGCATATATTTTGGATTTCTGCACATAACCAGGTAAGTAGATATTATACACTCTAATCAGAAAAAAAGCGGCTATAATGATTTCTTTTACAATTTTTTTTTTTTTTACGTCATTAGATTGGCCATTTCCTTTCGGCCATTCTCTTTCTGGCAGCCCAGTATACATGTGCTTTGTACTCGAAAGTAGATTTTTGCAGATTGTGTAATGTCATGCCGCTTAAATAGACAAACAAGGGCGCCAGCAAAGCTATACGGTGATGAGTGCATTTGTAATAGATCAGGGCCCGTCAGCATACGGAAGCAGGCGACAAACAGCAACCGAAAGTGTAAGGGCGGTGGGTATCCACCTTTAAACTTGAAATGTATTATCTGCAAAAGAAATTGTGTTAGATAGTTCTCCAGAATATGTGACAAAGTTAAAAAACATTATATGAATTTATTTCAATGTTATTGGCACTTCGTTATTGGACGACAATATAATTACTTTTATATCTGCCTGGGTAGGTTTTGAGGGGAATTTGTGGCATTAAATTGTAAATAGGGGCAGAGAGGTATGCTATTAGCGTACGCTAATATGGCTATTCGGTGGATAAGGGGATAGGATCGGGCAAAATATGTGAAAGGCGTACCAACTATATAATAACATTTAATTGTACGTATAAGATATAACATAATTAAAAACGGCTAATCTCAAATACAAAGAAACTGAAAAAGTAATATTTCCTTCTCCTAAAATAACACAAAAAAAAGTATCCTTCCTTCTAATAAATAAATTTTCCTCTGAATTACTACTGAGTTATATACATCATTACCGACTACGGAGTTAGTAGTGTTCGGGTTACTGTTAATTTCTTCCGCGGTAAATGTGTCTCACAACATTCTTCGCCGTTGATGGTTATAAAGCGGGAGGGGAGTATTTCACCGCCACCAAACACCACAGACAGGTACCGACCTGTCTCAGGTTGAGCGTATTTTTTTTCCTACTTGAGGATATAGACTAGTGAGCCAGATGTGCTGACACTAATTTTGAGCAGCTAGTATACACTGTCCAACTACAGTTTCACATCACTGCCCTTCCAACTCTTTACTTCTCCTCCTCTTCTCTCTCCCCACCCCAGCAACTAAAGATCGCTTTCATCAGGAGCCCCCACTCCACACCACACGTTTATCACTCTACTATTTTTATTGTAATTGTTGCAAGTGTAATATTCTTCTTCACAATTATAGAATTCATATTATGTTTCTAATTATATGAAATTATATGTTCTCCGCGTTGGTCTAGCGGCTAGCGCACTCGCCTTTCGTGCGAGAATTCAGGGTTCGATTCCCGTGAGGGCGAAATCGGTGTTGACCCAGCATCGTGATAAAAAGTGGGAAGCTGCAGTTAGTAGCGCCATAGGTAGCGAAGGCCGGAACTAAACGGCGTGGGAACTGCGGCGTGGTTACCAAATGCCCCCCTATTCTAATCGCCGTCTGGCAAGCCCTTCTTAGCTTGAAGGGCTAAGCCCTTCATAGACTGCTGCCCCATAGGTTTTTTTTATATATATATGAAATTATATTATATTTCTAATATAATGATCGAATTCATATTAGTATCCAATACTATTATATGGAATATACAGCATATTATAGAATAATTACCGTACAATTCACAGTTATTATAGGATTCATAATGACGTTACGTCACAACTATATAGGGCTGATTCTATATTTTTGGCGCGCTCTTCACTTTCCAACCTGATTAATACAATGCTAGCTGTCCCCCACTACTATTATATTCATGTAAGGACAAATAAGTAAAATTTCAAGTTTAAAGCAATTTGATCATTTTATGTGTAACTAGCTAACCCGACCACGGTTCGCTGTGGCTCAGTCTGATTTTTAGGTTTAACCATGCGTGATTTTGATAATTTGTTTCGATACTTTGAAATACCCTGTCTACTAATTCTTCTTTAGAATGTACAATGTTGCAAAAAATTAGATGGGAAGGTGATTTTTCCCGTTTCCGGATTTGTAGGAGCAATGCCGTTACCGAGTTCGAGTAATTGTCTTGAAAATATGGCAGCTGTTGGATCGTTTTGAAGTTGAACTCTCATATTCGTTGTTAAATGAATTTTTTTTACTGTGCTTCAAAGAGTTGAATATTTCAAGCAGGCATGCTATTCATCAGCTGCTGTTGAGCGAGGAATCACTGGCGTTTGCCTGAAGTCACCGGCTAGTAACACCAATGCTCCACCAAATGGAACCTGATTATTTCGCAAGTTTTTCAATGTATGGTCCAATGCTTCCAATGACTTCTTTATAAGCCATTGCACACTCATCCCATACAATGATTTTGCACGCCCGAAGAACCTTTCCCATTCCTGATGTTTTAGAAATGTTACATGTTGGGTTTTCTGTGTGAAGTGCATGTTTAAGTCATGACAGTTTAAGAGCTGAATGCGCTGTTCTACCTCCTTCCATCAACGTAGTAGCAAATACCTGAAGAAGCAAGTGCTAACGCAATATGGCCGTTCGAACGGATTTTAGCTCGGAATTTCCCGTTTCCGTGGGAACTTCGGAATGGAGGTACTTATAAGTAGTTAAGAAAGAGGTTCAGAGAGTGAGCCACCATCGCAACGCGTCTGATTCTGTCTATTTCTGCCAACCTCGCGAAACGCTTGGAGAAGTTCCCGTTTCCGTGGGAACTTTGGAGTAAAAAGTATATATAAACACTCTTATGTAGATGCAACGTTGTTAAAAATTTCAAGTCAATCCATCGACTACTTTTCGAGTTTTGCGGCCCCAAACATATTGATGCTGAATTTTTATATATATAGATTGTATTAAAAGGAGTTATAAGAAGTTGTGTGACTATTTCACCACAGATTTTTTTCCCGCAAAACAATTACGAAAAATACTCAATTTTGAAAATTTCTACTATTGCAAAACTCCTCTTACGTCATCAGCAACTGAAAGAGAAAGTAAACAAAATAAAGACGTGTCTGGATTTACTTGATTTATTAGATGGAAGAAAATTATAATTGTAATAATATTGTTAATAATTATAAGATGTATTTTATTTGGATATTTTTCTGATTAATATAATATTGTAATATTTGTTTAAAAAGAAAGAAGAAAAAAAAAAAAATTATATTTATTTATCTCAGATATAAAGGAAGTGATTAAAAAGAATGAAAGTGAGTAAGAAAATAAAGGTTGTAAGAATAGGGGCTTAGCACTTTCCTTTGTAAACAGTGGAAAGATGTAAGGTAAATCAGGCAGAAAGTGGTTGTGTACCATTCTTAGGTTAGATAAGTGTCTCCCTAGTGGGTCATTTCAGTTAAATTATAACAGATGTAGTTAATGAAAAGGAGGTGTTCTAACTTTATTTAGCTAGAAACACCAAGGAAATTGTTTATATATTTTGTAAAATTATATTCTAAACAATAATATATGTTTACTGTAATATTGTTGTAAAATGGCAGCAAATTGGAATGTAAATAAATCATAAATAAAAATAATTGAATATTTTGTAACTGTTTTGTATAAGAATGATTTATAAACAGTAAAGCAAATATAAATAAAACTGAGTCTGTGCCCCCTCCACATGCATTTTTATATGGACAATATACGTATAGAATTAGTTGGCTGTCTGTCTTTACACTACAATTTACTCCTAAAATTTAAATACAAAAAATTCATTAAAATATCTATTTAACAAAACTGAATTTAAGAAGGTAGAATAAAACAAGATTCGCTGAATTTTATTCGATTAATATTCTTAACAGAAACATGGATTTAAGAAAATGCATGTAATATGTATTTTTAGGCATATTAAATAATCTAAAATGTCTAAAAGTGTGGCAAGTTCAGCTCCAGGCGTTCGCCAATTTTCTGTATGTCTTCCGAATTTCCCCTGAAAACATCTTATATCTACCCTGTATTATTAAAACACCAGATGTGAACCGAGCAAGATCTTCAGGATCCCAAGATCAGCAACAAATTTTTGGAATCGTTTGCCCAACCGAGGAAGATAAAACGATGTTCCATTTCCTACAAAGTGACGGTCGCAATAAGATCTGTAAAAGCTTACAAAAATGGGAGTGCTCTGTCACCGCGCAATGATCTTGTTCAGTTGCTATTTCGTTTTGCTAAAGAAGCTTCAGTGGAGCTCCAGAAATATCTTGGATTACTTCTGACCCGCAATATCCCCCCTCCTTGGTTGTAGCTTCTCTATTTTAGTCATGGAACTCCGATGTAAAACGAATTCTGACTGCTCGAATCAAAGACGAGAACGCTACCTATCGATCTGATTTGCAAAAAGGTTTATTTCTGACAGTGTTTATAGGTATATGTGATGCTGTTATGGTTTCTTTGGAAAAATAAATAAAGCGTTCTCATTTCATTTCTATCGCAATAAGATCTGTAAAAGCTTTCAAAAATGGGAGTGCTCTGTCACCGCACAATGATCTTGTTCAGTTGCTATTCTGTTTTGCTAAAGAAGTTTCAGTGGAGCTCCAGAAATATCTTGGATTCTTCTAACCCGCAACATCCCTCCTCCTTGGTTGTAGCTTCTCTATTTTAGTCATGGAAATCCGATGTAAAACCAATTCTGACTGCTCGAATCAAAGACGAGAGCACTACCTATCTATCTGATTTGCAAAAAGCTTTATTTCTAACACCGTTAATAGGTATATGTGATGCTGTTTATGGTTTCTTTTGACAAATAAATAAAGCGTTCTCATTTCATTTCTAAGAACTCTTGGATCATTAAATTCATATATGTCAACTCCATCAGCACTAAACTAATCACGATCACAGGCATCGGCATGAATTTTGTGTATTGTTCCAAGACATGATGACGGCGGACGAAGGATTTTCAGATAAGATATTTTTCAATGATGAAGCTACTTTCCATGTTAGCAGCAAAATAAACTGCCATAATGTCCGGATATGAGGATCTGAAAACCCCCATGACAGGTGAACACCAGCGAGATTCTCCCAAAGTTAATGGGTTCTCTGCCATCTCCAGGGAAAATGTTTATAGACTATTCTTCTTCCTAGAGAAAAACAGGCTCAGGACTGGTATGTTTAGACATGTTAGAACAATGGCTTACGCCTCAGTGGCACCTGCCATTTTTGTAAGCTTTTACAGATCTTATTGCGACCCTCACTCTGTAGGAAATGGAACATCGTTTTATCTTCCTCGGTTGGGCAACCACTAAGCTCGTTGCAAGCGATTCCAAAAATTTGGTGCTGATCTTGGGATCCTGAAGATCTTGCTCGGTTCACATCTGGTGTTTTAATAATACAGCGTAGATATAAGATTTTTTCAGGAGAAATTCGGGAGACATACAGAAAATTGGCGAACGCCTGGAGCTGAACTTGCCTCAGTTTAGACATGCATGAAAGGCCAAATTACATTTTTCAATTGGATGGCTGTGCCACCCACTTCCATAGTGAGGTTCGTCGCAAACAGAACGCAGTACTGCCAAGGCGTTGAATAAGACGTGGATCTCACTCATGATGACCAGAACCTACTGATGTGGCCTCCAAGATCACCGGTATTCATCCCACCGATGTCGCGTGATATCGCTGACTTAAATGAGCTATCAGAGCAGAGATTGACACTATAAATAGGCCCCTTATTGAAGCGATTTTGGCAAGAACTCAACTATCGGGCCACCAATGGTGCAAACATTCAACATTATTTGTAAGTGTGAAAAAACTAGTGTACCTGCAATAAATATTTGTAACGACTTAAGTCTTTATTCATTTTCCAATTATTGTAATGCTTGGAATTTGATGGTAAACTTGAAAAAATCGAAGATTGTTGTATTTAGGAACGGGGGCCGTCCTAGCGGGAAGGAAAAATGGCATTACGTAAATGAAAACATAGAGGTTGTTAATACTTACAAGTACCTTGGCATTACATTATCCTCCAAAATGTCTTTAGAGCACCATTTTAAAGAAAAAGTAGA